>JAQGBZ010000283.1:0-83598 GCA_034687125.1 Neelides folsomi | reverse complement strand
ATTTCATCATAAACATCGTGTTCAATTTTAATTTGTTTTATGAACATTTGAGGATTGTTAAAACATTTGTAAAGAGTTAAATGTCCTGATAGAAATGGAACCGCGCAAAAACGAAATATTTTCAAATTTGATTCGATCAATTTTAAATATTCAATACAGAATGGGATATGTTCACTGGTATCTTTTATCAAATCATTGACAATTTTAATCCCAATCTCAAAATTTACAGAATTAAGAATTTCCTCATTATTTTCAAAATGTTTTCCCCAAATCTCTTTGGGATAAAATATACGTGGGCAATCATCCTGAGTTTTATCTTCAACTATATCTCTTATTATATTTACTTTTTGCAAATATTTCCCCAAGTGAATTGCCAAATTTTCAGGATTCCGTTTCCATTTTGAAATGAGTCTAAAGCGAGAAAAGGACTGAAAGATTACTCAATATTTCATTTTGGCAATTTTGATTATTTAAAATATCCACTTTTGAAATAAAATATTTTACCACAGTTGTGTTTTTCAGGTCAATCAAAATAGAGACAAAATCGATTTCATCTTGGATTAAATAAAAAATAAAGTTATTAAAATAAAATGCATGATTTAATTGTAATTTTATTATTATAATTTTATATATTTTGTCAAATACCTGTGATGTTCATTATATTGTAATTTTCATCAGGATTTTGGAATGCAAATATTTTCTCAATATTTGTATTCATTTTTAAAACATTTAAAAGTAAATGTGAAAAGGAATTAGAAGCAAGATTTTTAAGAGTTTAAATATTCGTACTGAAGTAAAAATTTCAAAAGGACTTTTGATCGATTTTTTTATACATTTTTCATCGGTGATTTTTGATTGAAATCCACTTTTAACATTTAACTTTTTGTTCACAAAGTAAATTCCTTTCTCGACAGGGTTCAAATCATTTTTATAGCTCATTAATAAATAATTAGAAATATTAGAATTATTTGGTTTAATTGTAATAAAGTTTGCTTCTTTTTCTTCATGGAATTTCCTAAAAAACAATTTAATGATTTAATTTTTGTTCAATAATATAGAGGTAGGTTTATTTATAGAAAGATTTTTGTTGCTAGTATTTGTAATTTTGATAATTTTAACAATATGATTTAGACCATAATTTTTAATTTTATTACCACATTTTTTTACTTTGTAGCCACGGCCACCTAAAATTTTCAAAAATAAGAAAGAAAGTTTTACCCTTATTACCTACTCTCAAAAGATTGATTAAGAAATGAATTTATGTAGTTTATATATAGTTACAATAAATATAGCATTTTATGTATCGTTTTTTCGTAATACAATTCTGTTAGTATAATCTAAATGTAAAACGTGTATGGTAATTAATTGTCTAATACAAATAAGTCGATGTTAAATGTTAAAAGAACTTAAAGAGAATATGGTATATATTAGGTTTGTTATTAAATAATTAATCACACGTTGAAATGCAAATACAAATCAATGTTTAATATAACTTGTGTAACAAATAGTAATTATAACCTCCTTTGTGATATACAAATAATTTCGCATATAAATCTAGTGAAATTACCATAAAAACAACGGTAATGGTTTCGAGCGCGAGCGGTTGTGTTTTCGTATGTATAATAATGTTATACAAAATTAATAAATAAAGTATAAATCTACTCAAAAATTATTTACATTAACTACATACATACAAAAGATCATCAATAGATTTGAGTCATTACACTGTCTATCAAATGTTTAATGAATACAAAACTGTATATATAATTAAGTTGTTATAAAATAAACATTAGGTTTTATTTATATTTTAAATAACATTGTAGATATGTTGATTTATTTTGTGCTGAATAGAAATATTGAATTCAAAGTTCATTATAAGATTAGATTATGATTAAGAAGCACATATGTCTATGATAAGTACTATATTATCTTGATATTACTATCTAACATTGGAATAATTTTTCATTTAAACTATTTTGTTCTATCGAGTAGAGAACTTATTTCATTTAACTATTACTTATACTGGGTAATTGTGAATTAATAAGAATTGCGTCAAATGGTTTACATTATTATATATTTAAAAATACGATTTATTTAAGCATATAATATTTTAAAGACTCATTACTTTTATTTGTATAAAAAAACTTACTACATATAAATATTTAGTATTGTGAAAGAGTGATACAAAATTAGAAAAACATGTTAAAAATGAATTTGCAAATTTGCAATTCAAGTGATAAGAAGAATGAAAAGAAAAGGAAATCTCAAATTTATAAAGAAAACTTGAAGAAAATTGAGGTAATTTTGAAATTTACAACATGGTTATTTTATCTATTGCTATTTAATAATAATTTTCGATTAAATCTAGAAAATTATATACTCTATTTACAATCATTACTCATTTCATTACCATTACATACCTAATAAATATAGAATGACGTAGGTAATAAAATATTATCTCAGTACTATCATCATTATCTTTATTTTAATTGTTTAGGAGGAATTCATTCAACGTAGTAATGCCGTTCTCAAGAAAAGATCCAGATTGTCTAAGGCCAAATACCACCATGAAAGTATAAATTTGAATCAAAGGATATTTATGTTCTATCCAGTAAGTAAAAAATGCCGAATCGAAATAGTTCACTTTTTAATGCCACCAATATTATATTTACCTGCAAATTTAACGATAAATGACTATTACTATTTTCAGGTTAAAAAAAAGATTATCAATTGTTTGATTTTCGCTATGTTAAGCAATTGCCTTTCTGCTATAAAGCAATTCAAAAGAGACACAAAATCAAAAAAATTATTTTGGCTTGCAAACCATGTTATTAACAAATCGAAGATGAGAACGAGAACCAAAATGAACCAAAATTTCCCAACATTATTTAAAAGCTCTTTGAACGAAATTTCAACCGACTTGAATTCCCAACCGAATTGTTCCCAATTGATTTCTCATTCGGACTTCAAAGATGCTTTTATTGACTGCCGTCTAGTACTAATTTCATCCCACTTTGAATATAAATATCATTTTGATAGAAAAAATTTAATCCACGGTTTTCTTGAAGAATTTGAATCTCTGAAACGTTTAGAAATCAACGAGTTTTTATTTCACAATTCATCAAAAAATCTAACTAACTCAGTTACAGCTGAACAACTTCATTCAATATTAAACAACCGCGATAATTCGAATAATAATGGGACTTTGATCGCACAACCACTAACAAATCTTAAAAAATTATCAAATACGATTTTGAATCAAATTGGGGAAAGATTTTTAAAATCATTAGGAGATAAATACACAAACTTTGAACCGACATGCGAAATTGAAAATGACAACAAATTTAACTTACATGTTGATTTTCCAAAATTACGAAAATTCGCATTATTTGTTCCAAGAGATTTTCGAAAAATGAAACTTTATGAAATAAGGGGAAATAAACTCATCATTTCAAGTTTTCAAAATGAATTGATGGAAGAATTAAATCTCCGTATTTTGAATTTCTGTTATTTTTCATCATTTCTCGCAAATAAAAACAAGCTGTACAATTTAACCCGTCTAAATCTTCTCAAATGTCCAAACTCATTAGATGATGCCAAACTTGAATGCGTTTGCAGAAATTTGACCAAACTTAGACAATTTGAATTTTCCGATTGCCCTTCTGTGACTGACTACGGAATTACTGGAAAGTTTAGAAATGAAAGAGATGCGATTTCGGAATTTTCGATACAAAATTTGAAGGGTTTGGTTGTCTTGAAGATGATTAACTGTCCGAATATATCTGAATTTTCTGTTGAATTTGGAATCAAATTTTCACATTTAAAATACGTTGATTTGTCTTCATATGGAAATCATGGTGGTTTGCTGGTAAGTTATTTATTAATGGTTATTCTGAATTCTATTGGTATTAAAAATCAAATGTATAAAGCTTATCTTAAAATGATTATTTAAAAAAATGTATTAATAATATTAAATGCTGCGATTAATTTTAATAACATTACTATTTTACTTTGGTAATCATTTTAATTATTGATATTGATTCTTGAATTTTCTTTTTATTACAGACTCGTGATTGTGTGAGTTTTATAATTGAAAACAACAAAACTATATATAAAATATACATTTCGCAATTCCTGAAGAATTAATAATAAATACTTACATAATACATAACAAATTCATAAGAATTTATATGCTCATTAATGCTGATTCTGATTGCCAACCGAAAAATAAATATATAACTATGTTAGACCTATTTAATGTAAATGAACTACTTACAATACATAATTTGTACCTATACATATACTTAAGTGAGTTAACTAACATTTCGAGTAAATATTTTCAATTTACCATATTATAATTACATACCTACCTACCTGTAGTTAATACTTATGTTTTGAAGTTACTTTAATATCAATCATTCAAATATTGAGATTTTTTATTTTAATTGTGACTTAATAATTTGTTTATCTCCTATTACAATAATAGGAACAGTTAATTTTATTTTGAATAATCGGTAAATCAATTCTATGAGTAATACAAATGACGAAGCTAAGAATCCAACGATTAAAATAATAAATGCTGTAAAAACATCATTTAAATCCATTTCCGAAATAAGCAACTTGGATTCATTTTTCAAACAATGAACTGTAGTTTCTTGAAAATAATTTGACATTAAACGATGTATAATTCCTCTTTCAATCATAGACACAATTCTATTATGTAAAAAGATTAAATTTATTTTACATAAGTTGATATATGATAATTACATTTAATATAATACCTAGTTTATTTATATTAATTTTTACAAGTGCGTATATGGCTTATAGAATGGAATAAGGGGGTATATCGGAAATTATTTAAATTTCTGCCTAACTAATGAAATAATAACAAGTTTTAATGCAATTAAATGTAATTAAACTGTTACTAACGCTAAAATTAAATAGAATTTTCCGAGATAGCCCCTTACTCCATTTTATAAGCCATATGTAATTATAAAATTACTTAAGATTGAATAATGGTTGTAGGGGAGAACTGCGTTTAACAATCATGCTGGCCTTGACTCTTTTGTTCCAAGCATAAACAGAAGAAATTCCTTGGCATGTTAATTCTTCTGAATATCCATCGAATAAAACAATAGGGAAAAATGAATCTGATGTTGAGATAAATGACAATTTTTCACCTTTGAAAATACTTCGTAAAGTTAAGTTATTTTGAACATAAGTTTCATTTATCTCAAATTTAGAAATAAAATCTCCGTCAAATAGTTGCTATATTGGAAATATTTATTTTTATATAAAATTATGACCATAATACATATAAGTATGATAATTTAAATAAACATTTTGTGGTGTCAAAGTTTTCTTTCTTTCACTATTTCTTATTTACTTGTATGAAGTGTTTTGCAGTAGGAATATATGAATCTCCAGCCAATGTAAAATGTTTTGATAAAATATCATTAAAGGTTTTAATTGGAACTGCTTCCTCTAAAAAATCATAAAAATGTGTATAAATTTTATATTTTATTGTTGAATAAAGGAATTATTGGTTTAAATAATTGAAAATACCATACCTCTCAATATTGTAATAAGCGATGCTGAAAAAGCAACTGAAATTACAACTGACATCAAAAGCCATGTGAGTAAAATTATTCTTATAGGAATTGATTTTGGTGTTAAATAACAACCTGGAAAATATGGTTTTTAAAATTCATATAATTCACATTTGAAATTCGAAATGGTGCAAAAATTTTAATTAATTTATACAATAATAATATTTACCTTGTTGACAAATACAACCAAGTAAAGAAATTATATTTTCTTCGATAATTATGGCATCTTTTTTAACAATAGTAGAGCTAATGTTGAATGACTTCATTAATTGCATAGTTAAAATTACTATGAAGAAAGTTGCTATCAATGTCAACCAAATAGATGGTCTGAAAGTAAGAATGTAAATATCTCTTATTGTATTTGCAGGTGGCTGTTTAAAATATGCTGTAATTCTAAAAGTAAATGTCCAATTTTTATTATCATTCAGTTTTTAGACACATTATAATACGAGTATTAAAAAACCCGAATTAAACATACATATGCCTTTATCTCATAATTCACGTTTTTACCTATTTTGAAATCCAGGATGAAGAAAAGCTATCCCATCTGTCCCTGAGACTCTGTATAATAATAATTCGTGAACTGTAACACTGAAATCTCCAATCTCTTCATTTATATCTATTGCCATTCCATCAATTGTTCCATTTAATCCTTCGCTCAAGTATCCTCTTCCCGTTTTAATTATCAGACTAGGATTAAAATTATTAAAATAAACTCCTTTATATAAAACAGTAAGGTATAATGCATAATAAATATGGTAAATATTGGTATTAAATATTAAATACGTAAAATTGCAAGCGTCATTTATAAAACGTAGTTGTTCTACTGCAAAACCGCTTTCAAATTCATATTGGTCATTGTTTTCAATTTTATCTTTAAATTTAATTCCTAATCTAGAATCGTTTTTGTCCTGGTAATCAAATTTTAATTTTCAATAACTATAGTGCCTCAAATGAATTTATTACGAATTCATATGAAAATAAGAATGAATACTCTTCACATAATGTTTTTCACTTACTAATGCAAGTGCAGTTAAAGGTGTTAACCTTAAATTACTTCTTCTTTCAAATTTATTAATTAAATTATACAATAGAAATTGGTCCAAAGGAACGTTATTTATAACAATTTTATTTTTAATACTATAAATTTCATAGATTTCAACTTTATCATTGGTTGGACTCTGATAAAATTCGAATACATTTGAAACTAAAGAAATGCTTTCACTCAAAATTTCGAAATGTTTCTCTTGGATTTTCTCGGATGTGCAAATAATAATAAATGGATTCCAATAAAATCGTTGATTTTGGCTTATTTTCATATTTATTACCTGCTTGCAAAATATTTATTTATAACTAATGTAATTTTTAATAAATATCTATAAAAAATATATTAAAGCATTTATAATTTAAATACAATTTACAAATTTTTGAAGCAATTCCATTGAATCATTAATGTGGAAATTATAAAATATTGCCAGTCTCCAATCATCAAATATAATTTTGGTCAAATTTGTATCCGATTTTGCAATTTGATGACCAGTGTTAATTTGGATTTCAAATAAAGAATCTAATTTACATAATTTATAAATATTTATTATAATTTATAATCATTAAATAAATAATATTGCTAATATAATTATTCGTTTTGCCTAATATATTATTTTTTTCTTAATGTTTTTCTTGCCTACGAAATGAATTTGGAAGTTGTAAAATATATCTATTTGGCGCAAACAATTGTTTCTAGCACATTCGCAATTTGGTTGATATAAAAATATCATTATTGGAATGGAATAGATTTTAAAAGTAATCATTGAATACAAAAGTAATTTGTAATTTGAATATAATATTATTATTTATAAATTTTATTCAATATGTCAGTTTATTATTAAATAAAAATAATATTTTAAGAAATGTTTTGCAAGGTTTTTAAAAAGCGAAAGTACAACATCGGCTTACGTGTTAAAATTTAATGAAGTAATTAAATTAACTATGCTGAAATGATAATGATTTAACTGACGTATTTTTTGACAAGTTAACAAAAGATTGTATTGATCATAACTTTAACAATGTAGATAAGGTGTCGTCTGCTCTATGGAAATAAATGAGATGCAATTTTAACGGCCATTCTATTCCTATTACATATTACATCGCATGTTACTTATTCACACAATTACGGATTTACATTTGACGTTAATAAATGTGTAAGATGATATTTGGGATATTAAGATGTTTTTCAAAATATACCTCAATATAAGTATCTTTTTAAAATATACTTACTTTGTTATACTGTACATATCTACTGTAAAAGTATTCCTAAATACAAATACCTACATATATTCTAAAATACCCATAAACGTGTAATGTGAAATTAGAATAGAATTGAATATACAGTATATTTTGTCAAAGATTACTTTAAATGTCTTAAAGAAAAATTGAATAAACAGGTTAATTTTTTAATATTATGCTTTATTCATTATTCTAATTTATATGTAGTTGCCGAGAGGTGAGAAAACGGGCCAATTTCTAAACTTGGACTATTGAATTTGAAATCTCGAAATTTTCTTTTCTTTTTTATAGTGGAATTGACGTCTGTTGTCTTACTTGAAACTCGGGAATATTGAGATAATAACCCAATATCATAATCTGCTGATGATTTTTCATCTTTTGTTTCTTCATGTTCAATTTGGTTAATTTTGTTAAAAGCGTGATGATCGCTAACTTCAGCCAAGTTGAGATGATTATGGATGTTTAAGTCACTTTTGAAATTCATTTTACTTCCCGCTTTAGATTTACTGGATTTCAATTTCTTCATTCCAACATTATTCGATTTTGCATTCAGAGAATTATTCACATTCACTTCTGTAAAATTTTTAAAATCAGAGTAGTTTTTATTTTGAATTATTTTGCACTTTGCTGGTTTTTCTTCAGTGTGGGTGCATATATAGTCAAATAAAAAATCCTCAGTTAAAAAGGATTTTTTGCACATTTCATAATTGCATTCGTTTCCAGTTGTATGAATTCGATTGTGTGTTTTGAGTAAACTTTTTAGAGGAAAAGATTCATTACATGTTAAACACTCAAACGATTTTATTTTAGTGTGAATAAGTCGGTGCTTATTGAGAGAAGTTTTTAGAGTAAAACACTTTTTGCAAATTGAACATTCGAATGGTTTTTCCCCAGAATGACTTCGTTGGTGATATTTGAGATTTCTTAGATAAATAAATGACTTTTGGCACATGGAACATTTAAATGGTTTCTCTCCAGTGTGAATTCTTATATGATGTTCGAGCCTATCTTTGCGAGAAAATGACGTTTTGCAAAAATAACATTCAAATAATTTTTGTTTGGAATGACTTCGTTCGTGGTTTATAAGCGAAGTTTTATCTGTAAATGACTTTTCACAAATTAAACATTTACATGGTTTTTTCCTGGAATGAATTCGTTGATGGGTTGTAAGCGAACTTTGTTGTGCAAAAGATTTTTTGCATATGGAACATTCAAATGGTTTTTCGTTGGAATGAATTCGTTCGTGTCTTGTAACTAAGCTTAATTGGGTGAATTTCTTTTTGCAAATGGAGCATTTGTATGGTTTATTTCCTGTGTGAATTCTTTGATGATTAACGAGAGTACTTAGCCGAGCAAAGGAATTTTTGCAATAAGCGCATTCGAATGGTTTTTCTCCTGTGTGAATTCGTTGGTGATTTTCGAGGCCAACTTTCCAGGCAAAAGATTTATCGCAGATGTAGCACTCAAATGGTTTTACTCCAGAATGAATTATTTTGTGTTTTTTGAGCACACTTTTGGAAGAAAAACATTTCTTGCAGGTAGAACATTTAAATGACATTCCGACTGCGTCGTGTTTTTTAATATGCTTTGGAGAATTAAATTCATTTTGGATTTAAAGAATTTACAATAAATTCGGCACTGAAAAATTTTTTCTTGTGAGAATTTCATTTATATTTTGACAAGTTATTTTGTGAATAAAATATTCATTGTTTCGGGTATCACACATTTTTTTATTTTTCATTGATTAATTTTAATTATCATTATTTTGATCGGGCAAGAGTTCAATAATTAGAATATTTATTAAATAAATCACAACATCACTTTGAGAATTTAATAAATCACAAATCAAATACTTCCAGTTAAGTAGATCTTTAAAAATTATTCACTTAAATAAACTAGTTTAATTATATCACTCACTGTAATTAATCAAAAAATATAACTGACTTTGTTGTGACTAAAACAATACTAAAATTGGTAATTTGATTTTGATTCTTCATCCTTCTAATTGTAGGTTCTAACTTCTGATTTCTCTACATTTCTATATTTCTATTTAACATAGGTAGTATTTGAATTCGCCGGCTTTATTTGATTTTCAATAGGCAAGTGGTAGATAAATGTATTACATACTTATAAACCTATTATCGTTTACTACACATTTTCCACTAATAATAAATACCTAGGTATTTAGGTATTTAAATTTAAACAGAAATATGAAATAAATATTTTTTATGAACTTTTCTCAATTTTTTTGCCCTTTTATTTCAAGATGACTATTTTAGAAAGATCTAAAGATTTCTAAACAATATTAGAATATATAAAAAACAATAATATTATAATTATTGTAACACTTATCTGCCTATTTTATATTTACATGCATTTTTTACAAATTACATATAATTACATATGTATTGCAATTTGCAATTGTCATATATTTATGCGATATTTTTTTACAAAAGTTTTATACTAAAATGTAAATATATAATATTATAAGAAATTTAAAAATATAAATTGTTTATTTAATAAACTATCATATATACTAATTTATATATATAATTAGTTATCAATTACAATTTAATAGATTTTTCTAATTTCTTTTAGTATGTAAAGAAAGAAGAGCAAACTTGGACTTTTGAATGCAAATTCTTTAAAAGAATTCTTTTTTGAAGAGGAATGAACTTTTGTGGTCTGGAAAGATTCAACTAGAGGATGTTTAACATGTTTAGAAAACAATTGAGGGGAGTTTTCAAATTCGGCAGACGAATTCATTTCACTGACTTCATTTTCAATTGGCTGATTTAATTCAAATTCGATGTTCTGGCTGGGGAAGTTACATTTCAAATCACTCTTTTTTATGATATTGTCCCGGATTTGGAGTTTCTTATTTTTGAAATTAATTGGTTGCGCTTTAAGCGCGCCATGAACTTTAGAATTCATATGATTATTAGACTAAACGATTATTAGAGTTCTTTTGACATATTTTGCACTTAAACGGTTTTTCTTTAGTGTGAGCGTACGTACGCATTGCATAATGTGTATGTCATGCGTACACATTATGCAACAGTATGGGCTTTTCTCAGTATGCGTTTCTTTGTGTAATTTAAGCGAAATGCTTTGAGAGAATGTCTTTTTGGAACATTCAAATGGTTTTTCTCCGATGTGAACTCGTTTATGAACACTGAGCGAATGGAAATTAGAAAATGTCTTTTTGCACAACAAACATTTAAGCGGGTTTTCTATTGTATGAACTCGTATGTAATTACTGATCGAATTGCTTTGAGAGAGTCTTTTTACATAAATAACATTCAAAGGGTTTTTCTCCCGTATGAGTTTGTATATGAGAATGGATTGAATTTCTCTTAGCAAAAGACTTATTGCAAATGCAGCATTCAAATCTCTTTCTTCGGTGACTCCGATGTCAATTATTTTGTTATTTTTGAGTACACTTTTCTGAGAAAATGACATTTTGAATGTGGAACATTTAAACGATTTTTCTTCAATATGAATTCGATTAGGACTTTCGAGTCTTTGGCAATTAAAAGATTTTTTACTGATCGAACATTGAAATTCCTTCACAACGAATTTGTTTGTGAGTTTTGAACGAACTTAACTTGGAAAACGTTTTACTATCTGAACATTCAAATATATTTTTCCATTTATGAATTCGTTCGTGATAAATATTTGGGAAAACTTTTGTAATAAGACAATTTTGCAGATCATACATTCAAATATGTAATTTTATTTGTAATTTACCAGTAGTACAGTTTAACTCACCAAAAAAGACCAAGCTAGTAATTAAAATATAAAGGTGATTATAACTGTATAACTTGAATATCAAATTTACTATCCTTATTCTTTTTGGAATGCTTAGTCTACAATAAAATAATATTTAACCTCCTCACTAAATATTCTCTTTCTCTTCTAAAAATATTAAAGTAGGGTATTGTAAATCTAGCTTATATTGGTATGTATATACCATGTAATAAATATATTATATGTAATTATGTATTACTTATGTATTTAAGTATATGGTATATGGAAATTGTGTGTATTAAGAAATTAAGATTTTGTCGTTCAGTTCATAGTTTTATTTTGCCCTAGGTTAAATTCATGGTTAAGGTGTTAAACAAAAAATATCTACAATACCGAGCATGTTCGTATTTATATATTCGTAAATATTTGTATTTATATATCACCTGTTTTAACTGAATGGGCAGGTTGTAAGAAATTCTATACCTTTTTTGGCACTACCTAAATCGTTTTCTTATCCAAAAATTTGCTAAATGTGTATCTTTGCCTTTGTTTGGTACGTATGTTTTGTGATCGTGATCAGTTTAATTTATTTGAATTCTCTTTTAATAGTTTAATTATTAGTGATATGCTAAACTATGCAATTGTCAACATTGCTATGCTTTGAACATTCCGAAGTTATAGTTGCATATAAAATGTTTAGTTAAAAATATTAATTTGTCATTTAATTCGATTTATTTTTTAAAGATTTGACATATAACTGAAGCTGACAGCTGTCAGTTACATCCTCGGAGAATTTGGTGGCTGTCAAAGATGCATTTAGATACTGCTAGAAAGGAAATACCATTTCTGCTTGAATGAACCTTTACCTCTACTTATCAACTTAGGTAAGTTAAGTAATAAAATATAATATCTTGCCCACTTTATCTTTTTATACATTTATCAATGTAATATTATTTTTAATTTCCAGTTTTTATGCCATTTGCACAAATGACAAATAGTCGAGAACTATTAGGAACACTGGGAATGATGGCACAACTTAAACTAATTATTAATATTCTTTAATTACCAATAATTATTACAATATTATACTTTTTGGTACAATTTCAAAAATTTTCTTCAGGTTTTTTAATATTACTTAATGTAAGATTTAATTTTCTTTCCTTTCCAAATTCAAAAAGTATCCAATTTAAAAATTTTACGCATAATCGTAAAAATTCTATTAATTGGAATTCTTTTAAAATAAAAACAAACAAATTTTAACTTTGACAAAAGTCTATTAAAAATACATTAAATTTTCTTCTATGTTATTTCATTAAAACATATTTTTATTCTCAAAGCACTCCAATAGCAAAGTATAATGCTTAATTTATAATTCATGTTAATGGAACCGTTTATTGATATAAGGTATTCGTGTAGTAAATTGGAAAAAGCACAGAAATGATCGTAGTATTATTGTTCTATAAAATATAGTGTAATGAGAAAGAGTAAAGAAAGTGAGAAGGAGATGAAAGGAATTATTGAGGGAAGTTCGTCATCATCTTTACAAGACTTTTTGGACTATGTTGGATCGAAAGGTTGTTGGGGTGTTGTACAGGCGCAGTCGACCCCGACACCCCGCCGCATTCCCAACATCTCCGTCAGTGTGGCTCCGACGAGGGAACCGAAAACCCACGAGGATTCAAAGCTCCCACATTCAACATACAACTGCATAGGAAACTTGGTGTAAACAAATCGGCATTCTGTCAACTTCAACCAATAGCCCATACATTTCTCTTAATTTACAAACTCAGTGAAAGTTCAACTCTGGGAATTTAACCCCAATCGAGTAGTTGTTGCAACTATTGAAATATACAATTTAACAATATAGGACAATCAAGTGTGATTTTTAAGTGCCGTTGTCATTTTTTGATTTATAAAGAGATTGGGATTTCTTTGTCAAAGTTCTCACTTTTGTGTAATATGAACTTTGTGTGTTGGAGATCGAGTGGAGGACCGCAGGGAACAAAATATTGATTTCTAACACGCAAGGGATAAAGGTCAGTCAGTAAATTTTATTCACTTCCATCCATTCTCTTATTTAATGTAAATATGGTACACACCCATTCAATTTTAATTAAAATATTACGAAAAATGTTCATTTTTTAAATATGAGAATTTCATCATATGAATATTCTTATAGTAAATTAAATACACTGTAAAAGTTTTTTACCTAAATAAGTTTAAAGTATAAAATTGAGTAAGGAGATTTGATATAAACTGGAAATTTAATTTTTTTCCCTATCCTTTTGTATGCCATGGAGTAAGGGAAAGAATTTGAGGTAATAGAGTTCCAATTTGGAATATGATTCAAACTGTCAGTCCTCGTTTGCCCTCTCCACCCTAAGAATAATATCCTTCATCCCTCTGCCATTCCCCTCGTAAAGTTGTTAGGACTCGATTGAGTCTCTTCATCCCTTTCTATCTCTTCGACCATCTTCCGCTCTTTCCATTCACTTACACTCTCTGAATATTCCCCATTTCATCCTCACACTTACAAAGTCAACTGTCGCTGTCAATTTGCCCTATAAGGGAATTTTACCATTTAGTTAGGAAATTCGTTCCGTTTTGTCGCCGAGTAATTGGAAAAGGTCAACCAAGTTGTTCACACTTTTATCATATTTTTATCACACTTGTCAATGTTGACTTTTTTCAAAGCCTTCACCTATATCTTATATCCAGGATGCAAATTCGTAATATAAATACCATATACTGGTACATGTACAAATCCCTTTCCTCTACAAGTCTATTCGAATTAAGCTTTTTATTATATAAAAACCTATTGGAGATAAGCATGGTGTTTCCTATGAAATTTTTTATTTAAGTATTTGAAGGTGTTTTTAATTTTAATGAACGGATGTGTCTTAAAATGGTTTAAATGACGGATGTTCAAAATATCCAAACTCATCCGTTTTAACATTAATGTGATCCATAAAGGTTATAATGGGTAATGGGGTTTATGCTTATCGAATAAATTCGAATATTCCTTTAGAGTTTAAATGTGAGTCTGTGTGCGTCAGAAGATGGAAACGCTACATCAGCTGAAAACATATTATATGGAGTCTAATTCCCTCCCGTGAAATATTGGAAATACAAATGTGGGGATTAGGAAGGGCAAGTGACAGTGAGTGGATGATGAATTAGGGAATTTTGATGTTCAGCAGCACGAAGACCCGGAAAACCCGGAATTGTCTCTAGCGTTAATATTAGAAATTATGGACGTGTGAGCATGAACGGGTTAAATTCCCCTTTTATTTACCCATTTCACCATGCTGACTTCTATTTGTCAACTTGGAATTCTGTAGTGAAAATGAAGGCAGTAATTATTCACAAATTCTCAATATAACACTTCCCTTATGTAAAATAGAGTTAATAAATGCATATTGTATATCTAGATACATATAAGATTGATATATCCACACATTCAAATACATCTTTATTGAGTATATACAGATTGTATTTAATACAGATATGTATGGCTTATATCGACATTGTTTGAAAAGTTCATTTAAAAAGTAAAGAAATTATATAGGAAGAATATTGTATAGTATGGTAATTTGATGGAATTAATTATGTAGGAAAATATTAGTTTTGAATTTTGGTCAAATTATGGTTGCGGGCGCATTGGAGAATTAAAAGATTAAAAAGCAAATAAGTCAAGGTACGGGTTTGAAACTAATGACAAGAAGGAGGAACAGTCTCCATGTATAATTAAACCCTCGTGGAAGGATGATTCCGCACATTCATTTTTTCATCCTTTGTGAGAGTCCCGAAATTCCCTTCCCGACTTTTTGCCCTTTTCCTCCGGAGTGAGTGAGTGTGGGGGCGATAGAGAGAGATATATCTCTCCTATTTATATATTCCCACCGATGGGGATGGATGGGCCCTGGGATGGAAATGAACTTCCTCACCCAAATGTCATAAACTGAGCTCCGAATGCACAATGAAGGGGAGACACACGTGGAGTTATGCGATCTGCTCCCTCCATATGGAAATCGGAAAGAATAAAAAGGAGACTCATTAACTCTCAACACTCAAACACTCTCAATTCGACACGGGCACACATATTGAATCTTCCCATATAAAAAGCCTAATATTACCACACATTGCATCAACTTATACCATACATTTATATAACAATGTTTGTAAACTGTAAACCTATTAGTACGTATACTAGAGTATACAGAAATGCACATGCAGTACATCTGTATCCGTATTCTGTATGTACACATGTGTATAATCTTATTATATAAAGAGTTTATTTATAGAAATAGGTTAATATCCCAATACATTAAATTTATTACAAGATGTATTGGAAAGCTTTTTATATATTTTTGAAGCTTTGTATAGTTTATGTATTTTATATACAATATTTATTGTAGTATATTGTATACGGATATCATATCTTTAGAGTTATAGTTACAAGGGAAAGCATTAAGGGTGGAATTTATGATAAAATATAAGAAATTGTATGAGAGCATGGTTGAGAGCAATTACAATAACAAATAGCATGTGTATCATTCATATGTTAATAAATTAAAGGTGAATAGAAGATTTGGCATGAAAAAAAGGAGGGAGGGCAAGAGGAGTTGTAATACTCTCAATTACTCATTTATTACTCTCCATATCTCCTTGCATTGGAAGGAACAATTAATTGTGGATGGTAATAAGAATACGTTTAAAGAGGGACGTGTAAAGTTGTCACTGCGAGAGTGATTTACCTATCGCTTTCTTATTTCTCATTTTCTTTAAAAGCTCCTAACAATATTCCTTAATGGAACATTCACTACCGAGACCAAATACAAAATTCTTCTCACTGTTTTAATATTACTTAAATATACATTCTCATACATATAAATGATATACCTTGTATATAAATGATCCATTTAAATAAATGTATCATATCGTATATGTGTTTAATATTAGTCTTATTTTTAAATGTACAAGTTAAATGCGTATGATTTACGCAACTGAAATTGTGTTAATGGTTCATTAGAAAGCAAATCTAATCATTTTTGAATTTTGCATTTCAATTTCTCCTACTGCGGTATGCCAGGAAAGCTTTTATGATTTAAATATTTAACTGGTTTAAATATTTAACATCATTTTATGTGTGCCCTGGCGGTCTTAAAAGATTTTTCTTAATTCCGAGCATTATAAAAGATGTTTGGTCGAGATAGGAGCGGATAGAGCAATCGATCTGAGTGTAGATTCCTCGGTCCATAAATAATGTAAAAGGGCGGAGGATCCTCCTTAGGTTTCACATGGTAAAGAATTATGGGCCGGCCGCCACTCCAACCAACCCACACAATTCCTCTGCATCATCTCCATAGAACTTCATTCATTTCCATGCCCAAATTTCAATTTGTTCCCTGGAAGCTGACCGGTTACTTCTAATTCGCTACTGGCCAAATAATCGCTTTTGTCCTCGTAAATCAAAACATATCTTCCTCATCTTTCCAACTGCTCTCCAGAAATTCCCTGGGAACTCCGACGCTGGTGGATTTTATACATAGAAATTCTCCATAAGGATTTTGGATGTTCCTTTGGATTTTCCATCAAGTTTTGGATTCTCGTTTAGAGCTTTGGAATGGAAACTGAAGGTGATGTGAAAATGAGCATCGCCGCATCGTCGGATTAACAGATTAAGCCCTTTAATGTATATGGGATGAGCCGGAGTTTAATATCGCGCTTAACTGAGGAAGGATCTTAATAACTTGCCTAAATCTGGGAGGTGATTGGTGAGGAAATGAGATTTCATTTGATAGGTTCCTTAGGCCAATCTCACCGAATAAACCCAATAAAGGAGAAGTTGGGAAGGGAAGTGGAGCGAGACTCAAATTCTCATTTTCCACTCCGCCGATGTCGATTAACGTACGTTCGAACGTCAAACTTTGAGCAAATTCCAACTAACTTATCATACAATATTTAACTTCTTTGTTGCTCAAACCAACCAACTTCAAAAACTTCAAAATTCAAATCGACCCAAACTCGATCTTTTCATACAATTTACCGCCTTTTACCTTTTCCTCCCGATTTTCTCATTTCATGTGAGATCCCAATGCAGGGTCGTAAATTATACAAATGTCTTAATTTTTTCCGCTGCAATTAACTTTTATCTAATTGCAGCTTAAGTGCCATTTTATGTAAAGTGGTCAAATGCTTAATTTTTATTTTCATTGGTAAATTATGCTTTTTATTATCCATTTGTGCCATTAGTCACGTGGCCAGTTTCACGCATTCCTTATAATAGTTGATATATACGATATACTTTACCTAAGTACTTACCATAAATGTACGGTATTAAGTAATGCAAAACTTAATATTTATATGAATTGTTCATATTACTTCATATGTACTGAATAACCTCACCTAACTTGACATTGTCTTTATTTTTCATTGATTCATAAATTCGTTGAAACTAGTCAGATTCTGAGAATTAATGATGATCGGCAGATATCGAATAGCATTTGGGTGTAGAACATCAAGACAGTGGTAATGGGGAATGAAATTGGATTGAAACTGAGCCTGATGAGATTAAAGGTCGATTGGATGAATTAATAGGAAAGGGGGAGGAAGTGGGAGAAATGTGACATTTGCATGTGAGGGAGGAATGAGGTGGGAAAAGGAACAGATTCCAACCGCTTCCTTCATAAAGACGCGATTAAATGGACTTTTCCCCACCTTCTCCCAAATCCTCCCACACAAATCGGCAAAGTGAAGAATTCGGACCCAATTCTGGGAAAATATGAGGAATTGTTATTTGATTAATCGCAAACCGAACGTCGTCGGTTCAATCACAAGATCCGTTTATGATTTCCCTCTCTATTGGGAATTTCTTCCCTCCAACGCCCATGTAAATTCTGTGGCCTTAAACTCAAATGGGCAAGAGGGAAGTTTGGATGGCGATGGCGAGAATAAAAACTTATTACCTTCAAACGACTTAAGACAAAAGTATCGTGAAAGGAGTTTTATCAAATCCTAATCCTAAAAGGGAATTTTACAATCGGCACTAAAGTTTGCAAAAATTGGGGTTTAATCTCCCATTATTCCACAACCTTTGCTGTTTTAATAGTTGGCTCAAATGGAAAATTTTCATGAACTTTACATATACCAATAATACCAACTCATGTTTGCACATTCTTTCAATTTTCATTTTTCCAATAGTCCCAACATAATCCTGAAATCGTTTTGCTAAAATTCATATATTATTTATATTGTATATCTATCTGTATTAAATACAAAAATACAATACTAACTAAATTACAATATTATTTGCACAATAAAATATCAATAAAAATGTATGTATCATACATATATACTTTGGTAGAATATGTTGTATAAATATTATATGAGTTGGCAAAATCGTTAGAAATAATATTATTATTGCTCATAAAATATTTTATGTCTGGATTCAGCGAAATCGATGATGAGATGAGATTTGTTCACAAATGAAAATGAATTTGAAAAGGAGCGGCCATCCATAATCCTTCACTTACAAACATACAATGTAATCCAAAGCACACAATCCCACAATTCGTACACAAACCCTTTTATATGAACAATAACAAAGAAATAAATATGATTTCTTATCAACATCAAATCCTTAATATTTGTTTTCATCCAGAGATTCATTTTTCTTCTTGGTTGAATTCATTGACAATTGAAAAATTGATATGCAATTACTCATATTAAATGTACTTATACATATTACCTATATTCTGTATTATATTGATATTTTATTAAAGATTAGGATATCTAAATATGTCATATGTGTATTGTATCATATCATATCTGAATATTGTTATTGTGTATGACAAATCAAATTTTATCTGAAAATAAACTGATAAATTGATCAAAGTATCGAGGATTGTAAATAAGACCTCTATTAAGTCAGTTTGGTTACTCCTGGAAACATTTCAATTCCGCTTTGGAGTTTTTTACAGTTTTTCTAGTAGTTGGTTTTTTAAGGGACATTTTCCCCCATTTAAAGTGTAAGAGGAATTGGATGTTTGGATTCCATTAATAACATTATCCTTCCCTTGTCCTTTAAAAGGAGGGAATTACGCCTTAAATGTCACAAGGAGGAATTGAGGTTTACGACATGTCCATTTGAGGGAGAAGAAACGTCTTAAGAGAAATGTTACCTTCAATCCCCCACCCAATCCATTCTCTCTTTTATACTCATATATTGATATAGAAGAAGAACCTTTAAACTCACAACTCACATCAATATTAAATTGTCAATTTAATCTATATTTTGAAAAAGTGGGAATTGGGTCCATTTTTGAAACATTGGAAATTGTAAAGGTAAGCATACAAATAAAATTATAAATATTTTTACAAGAGTAAATACAAAACTTTTATATTATTTTGTATAAATTGATTAAATTGATTCACGAATTGTAATTTTACCTCTGGTCAATATTTTTTCATTGGAACCTTTGAAGTGGAGAAGAAAAGAGAAGTTGAGCGGATTTACCTTCAATCTTATGACAATAAGAAAATGAATATATTCATGGGGAGGGAATAAGGAGAATCGATGGGGAGTATTTTAAGGATATATTCAAAGACGCGGGTTGGGAGATACTTCAATTTGATATATGGATTCTTCTCTACAATATTTCTCTTTGAAAGAATTGAACTTCATCTTGTGACTATATTTTCCTTTATTATAACATAATACTCTCTCCTAAGAGACTCTGTATAGAAAGGCTTAATGCTTTTATATGTATAATATAAGGATATTCCTCCAATATGGTTTGTATGGATACATGGATATGGGAATTTATAAGGGATATGTGTAAATCTGGTCCTCATACATCATCCATTGAATCCGGCAATCCTCTTTGAAGAATTCTTCCACAATGCTTCAAAGTTTTATTTTGGGTTGTATATCATTTTTTCCTGCTGTTTTTCAATCTTTATTTTTAATTTGATCAAAATTTCTCAATATTTTTAATAGTAAATTATATATTTGACTTTCACAATAAATATTCTGTACATATCTTGTATGTAAGTAAAATACATACTGTACAGGTATATACTCGTGTTATGTATCATGTACTCTATGTTTTAGTATGTATATTATTTGTATTGTAAAATGTATTAAACTTACGTTTTTCATATGAGACAGATGAATTATGAATTGATGTTTTAATAATGTAAAAATGTTTTTAGTTTAGTAAGTTTTCAAGGCATAGATCATTTTGTGGATTATGAAAGCTTTTAAATCATTTTTGGGTGTAAAAAATAATATTTTCCCATGGAATGCGTAGATCAGGTAAAGTGGATTTGTGAAGGAGCAATCTGTCAAAGAGGAATCGGAAGTGAACGTGTGGATGGGAAAGAACATTAAGAGATCTCCAAGAGACAGACATGAATAAATGTAAACCTTCAGTTCTCAATGCGCCAACGTTGATTTATGAAGATGGATTGCAGACCATTAGAAAGCGATAAGGAAAATCCTCAATTATGTAAACAACTTGCATTTCTTTTTTATCCTTTTTCATTCATTCAATCATTTCTTTAATATTAACCAGAATCATAACTACTTATAATTTTTTATAATACCAACTTTTCCTATATTGACATATCATATATCTCTGTATATTCATTTATTTTATTCTGTATATTAATCCAATATAAGTTTAGTATATTAACTTCCATCATCAACTCCATTAAATTATTTCTTTCATTTCAAAAGAAAATTCTCTTTTAAGGAATCCTTATTTTTAAGAATTCTGCTCAATTCTTTTCTACTATTGAATCGTGAATATTTGAATGGGGACTCATTATTTTAGCAGACAGACAGAAGACATAACAAAGTTGACAAAGGTTGGATTCTCGGGATCGTTAGGAGTTGGAAGGGAGTTGCATATAATTAAAATGGAATGATATTTGAAAGGGCGTGTTGCGGGAGTGAAGTGGAGGCGTTTATATCCCGAAATGCCCGCGGGTGCTCCTTCAACTCAGGGCTTTTAATGAGTAAATAAGCAGGAGTGTAATGTTGTGCTCATCGGGTCCACAAGTCTGGTAACTCGATCTCCATTGTTTTCTTAGAGGGGAACCTATATTTAGTTAGTGGAGATTCCTCAGACATTTCTCTATATATTTTATATGCATATCTTGGTTATATATCTTAAATATCTTCAACCGCGTCCATCTCAAATCTCTCAACATCTCTCCTTATTTCTTCTCTCTGTGTCTCCCCATGTTCTCAAATCTCAAATGTTCTCAAATGAGTTTTGGATAGGAAAAAGTTCATGTGAGTGGAAGGTGGAAGGAATGGGAAAGAAGAAAGGCAGAGTTTCTTAAACAATTCTCCTCAAACTTCCCCACTAAGATTTCACCAAAAGGATTCCGTTTCACTTTTCACTTATCCGAATTCCTCCGTTGGACAACCGCGTTGAAAGTTCTGGCAAATTTTCCAAATTGTTGAGCATAAAAAACTCTTATTATCTTATCCATTATGAATTTATGATAAAAAGGATAAAAATAAATCCTTTATGACTCTTTTTATTATTTTAATTTTGGGCAAAATTCTTTCCAAGATTAAAATTTATCTCTTGTTTATTTAGTCATTGACATAAATTTATGACTAACAAAAAATTCCGTTAAATTATGATTTTTGAAAAAACAGGATGAAGACGCAAAAATTTTGATAAAAATGTTTAACTAACAGTTAGTTTTATGCATCGTGTATTTACTGTCCTTTTAGACAAGATAAATATTACTGTTACAAAAGTATTATTTATAATAAAATAATAATAAATTAAACAAAAGATTATAAAGTGTCTGGGACGTTCAAAAATATACAAGAAATGACAATTTGAATATTTGATATTACAGAATGATATTTTAATATAGAAAATTCTAGTTATTGTTCTATGTAATTCCCCTGTTTAGGAATTTAATAAGAGAGTGGTTGAGTCTTGACTTTAATTATTAATTATTTTGAGATGAAAGGTGGAGGAAGTAAAGTTGTAAGTGAATGTGTAATGGAGGGTTATTTGGAGCTTTGTTGGGATCTTATCATTTCCTTTTATGTTCTTAATGAGGGAAGACGGGGAGAGTCAATTTCTTAATGAGCCCTGAGATCTTCCCTCCATCCATCAGCCTTCTTTTCCTGCGTGGGTTCCTCGTTTGAGTCATTTGGGAGGAAGTTCTTTCAACCACACGCGAACAATGGAAATGAAGTTCCGCTACCCAAACTCCCAATCACTGTCATTTGGGAACCATTGGGAAGGATGGAGAAAGCGAGAGAGTAGGCGTTTAATTCCCTACTTCAATACCTTCCTTCACTGTAAGTTGCTTCAAATTACAACCTTCATTTCGCTACTTCATTTACCTACTTCATTTCACAATCATTTTCTCGACAATGACTTTCTACTCATTATTCTTTTCTTTATAAATAATACATTTACAAAGCCTTTCTTTGTAAATGATATAATACATGATACTTTCTTTATAAGTAATACATTTCTCTATTACTTGTTAACTATGTATATTACATACATAATATCTATATAGGTAATGTATGCTAATCAAGAATATTCTATTATATCTTATACACTTCTCTTTAATTGTTAATTGTTCCTCAAGAGAAATTATCATTGAATAATCATTGAACAATATATGAATAATCTTTGAATAATTTTCCAACTTTAATTACACCAAGGATTTATCTTCATTCATTATTGCTTATAATGCTGCCTATTATTTTATTGTTATTTGGGTTATTACTGTTTATTACCTACATTAATTTGCATATGGAAAATGGAGCAAAGTTCATTTTTGATTATTTGCATTAAATCACTTTCAACCTCGAGGGTTCATAAGGAAAGTCATCCAACATTATACAAATAGGTTAAATAGGCACATGGAGTGAAACGGCATAATGAGGAAGCTTTCAGCTCTACCTTGCTGCACCTTGTCCATAGGGTGAGATACAAAGGCCGAGAAAGTGAATTTTCTTCGTCGCCTTCGCTTTCATCAAATATTCAACTTGGGTTTGAGTTTATTACAATGGGGGGACCCCGTTGGTTGCATTTTCTATTTGCTCCCCTGTCAAACTCCTCAACACACAATAAAGAAATTCACTTTATTCCTTTTTAATCTCCATGCTCGTGCATTAACTTCCCCATTCAGCCCATTTTTAATCCAGGTATTTATGCATGGGGACTTGGGGAGCCTGGAAGAGTATTGCAATTAATTACCCAACTCATTCCGTTTTTATGCGTCAAGTTCTTTGACTCTTCGCTGCCCCGCTCAACCCCTTGGATTCAATAGAATATAAAAGGAGAAAAGCCATAGGAATTTAATGTTTTACGTTTCCTTTTTACTTTTAATTCTTCTTTTATAACTTTTTATTATTTCGTGCTCTTTCATATTTCCATGTTCAAATTGTTGAAGGTTGTCCTACTAAAACTCCTATTAGAAGTATATTGAAGAAGAACAGTAAAACTTCATTTTTTCACTTTATAAAACTGTTCCGTAAAAATTTGCTGCTTATTACTTAAACAATAGAAAGGGAAATTTGTAAAAAAGAAGAATTTTAAAACATTTCAGCTTTTAACCTCATTCCAACCGTGAGGTTAATTCCTTGATCCTTTTGAATTAAAATTCAAAGGGGCTTTGGCTCAAAAGGGATGCAAATGGGGAGCTGACAATGAATGCATTTAATTTGTGAAGATCCCTTAAAAAGGCTGTTGAAATTCATCGTTGTGCGGAAAAAAGAATTCCCTCACCTGCCCCTTTGTCCTTTTATTCATTTCCCAAGGATTCGCATATAGCTAAACCATATATTTACATATATGGCTATACCATTTTAACTTCAGAAAATATATTCATAGTGATATATCAGAACCACAATGGGCTTATTTTCACAAAGGTGAATCGTATGATTCCTATGAGGGTTTTATGAACTTGTGTACATTAAAAAGGTCCTGAAATTTGTTCATTGATTGAACAGCCAAAGAAGCCCTCGACTCAATTCCATTCATCAATTGACCTCTTTGCCCTCCGCTCTTTTCCGGATGAATGAGGAGAATTGAGAGGTTTGATGAAGAGAACGGTGGACAAAAGACCTTCCTTCTCCCCACACATTTACCCCAACGTCACTCAACTCACAGTCAACTTGGGTTTGAATTGGCTACATATACAACTACACTATAAATACAAATGCTTAGTTAGTATAAAACTTAATATATAACAGAGCTAGAATTTAGAATAGAATATTGTAGAATTATGCGACCGGAGAGAGAACTTGATAGAAATTGAGAGGAGTGGGGAAATTGTTACTTTGTAACATGGTGAGTCCCCTATTTACACACCCACTGTGTCTAATTGACTCTCTCGCTAATCAAAAATTAGTTTATTGAACTAACGACCTCCTCCTTAAAGACCCAACCGGCTTTCAATCATAATAATATTTATTTAGACTCGACAATATAAACGTCATTCATGCATATAATATTCATGTGCATATACCAAGTAATTTCCTTTATACCATATGTGTACTTTTATTCTTTACATTGTATAAATGTTATAAAGAAGACATAATGATAAGAATATAAATGATATATGAAATATATGAAAATATGGGATATGTATAGGAGATGAATATTTTACGTTAATTCAAATCTTTTCTTCTTGGACGTGTGCAGTTTATCTCTGTCTTCCCTCCACACAGCCGCCGATCATTATGAGTCAATTGTATACGGACGGTTCTGGTACTTGGAAAAATGATCCGGAGTTGATTATTTTTTCGGGGGATTTTTATTGTGCGGCAGGCGGTCGGGGCCATTGAGGACCTTCGTTACCGCCGTCACGCATCATTCCTCCCTCGTGTGTGAAAGATGGGGATGATGAGGAAAGATTAGAAAGCACCATACACAGCCAACATACAGTCAACATTCGTCCAACATATGGATTCAACATACAGAGGTTCATCTTGTTCATCGCGTCACTGTCAGCTTATTCCAAAACCTGAGTCACTCGATTGGATTTCCCTTCTTTTCCCTCACAGCTCCACTCAGACTCAATTCAACATTGAAAGAATCGGAGAAAGGGAGAATCTTCACATGAGATCCATTCATACAAATGCGGTATAGGTAGATGAATTATATTGAACAGAATACAAATAGATATATATTTTATATGTACGAATACAGTATAGAATTTATATCATTTGGGGAAGATATTGTAGGTATATTTATGTATGTATATTCGTAGTGAATTTTAGTGAAATCTGAGTGTCTTGGTGTCCGAGGGATATTCATAGAGTTGAACATCTGGGGAGGACAAGGGGAATAAATTGGTAGTTTTGTATTGGGGAGTTGGATTCGAACCTTTCCCTTTTGTCTTTTTCATTCTTGCGGAGTGAGATTAATAAGGGAGGGGCGATGGGCATTCAATTCAACTCAATCCGACCGACCCGATGAAAATTTCCCTCACTTACATCTGCCGTCCATATGAATGGATCCCCCATATACAAAAGGGTTAAGTTTAATCAATTACTCCTCCCTCTCTTCACAATCAACCCATTTACACCGTAGACATTCATACCTTTAGTTTCCGTTTTTTCATCCAATTTAAAAATCCCGCATGGACAATTGTGGTTTTGAGTTTCACAACTCAGCAGCTTACAATAAACCTTTATCCATGCACGATTTAACAAATGCATTAATGTAATATAATCAATATCTCGATAGTGTTCTGTATGAATTTTGTGCAAGTAGAAATGTACAAATGTTTGAACAAATGTGCATTAAGAGTTAAAATGTCACGATAAGAATTGTTAATGGGAGAGTTGGCGGTGAGTTTCGAATGTAAATGGAATTCCCCGACATGGCGACATCTCACCGAGATCATCTCTATAGATGTATAAATAATGATGAGGGAGGGTCGAAGATTGTCCCGGGTATTCTAACCAAACATCACCCTTCCGAATTATGTATGTATGAAATGTAGAGTGTGTAGGAATAGATAGGAATTGGCCATTATCCTCAATTTATTGTCCTTCCCGCCTTCCTGGATCCCGGAAGATAAGGAACGAAATGAGGAGTTGATTCTCTCCTCTACTTTATTTCGTCCCGTTGACAGGGCAGGATAAATTATCCTTGCATATTGAAGAACAGGAATTTCCGAACGGATTTCAAATTCCACTTTCAATTCACAAAATAACAATAACAATCCTCCTTTTCTCCACTCAATGCATTTCCAATTTCACCATATTGCTCTATTACACCTATAAGCTAAAGGCAAGTATAACTGTAAGAATCTCTTTATATTTATAACATTTTAAGTATTCACTACATGAATCAATATATGTAGTTATAGTTAGGTATACAGAATATCTGTAGATAGTATTTTATATGGATTCCCATTTGTCTTCTGAGTCAATGACTGAAAAGACATTTACATGAGCCAGAATATTTAAAATTGAAATTTGGATTAAAATGACAAAATGACATTTTATGGAGGAATTTAAGAAACGGGTATGAAACGGGTTTTGGTGTTTATTAAGTGTGCAATGTGTCTTTATTATTTAGGATGCATTTTGAAGTGGAATTTTGGAAATGAGGAAAGTCGGAGGGTGTGAATTTAATCTGAGGGATTTCTCGAGGCAAATTGTAAGATTGTGTTATGCATTTATAGTTCTATTTATTCACAAGCCAATTCCCAGACTCATTTCATGGAAGAGTGGAATGAAATGTGTACATATAAATATAACCTCCTCGTATAATCTTCATGACATGGCCTTAATTGTACATCTAGGGTTAGATTCAGTCAGACCAAAGAGATCCCGTATACATAAAATTGACTTATTGTTCCGTGTATGAAATGGGAGATTGGGGGTCTGAATGGAGTGACTCACTTTTACTGACTTGACAAGTGGAGCGTCGAGGATTTGAACAATGGGTGGGATCGGAGCTATTCGACTGGAACGTGGAATGATCCGATTCGGATTCGATTAGGAATTTTAAGGAATTACTCTCCGACCATTCTCATACATATACGACTCATACCAGCATTTATAACTTCAACCCTCAGATGACTCAAAGACCATTTGAGATAGAAAAGCTCCAGTGGCTCTTGATTTAAAAATTGGGAAATTTATCTCTGTCAAATGTCCGAACCAAACTGAACTGAAGCTTAAATAAGATTTTTTATCATAATAATAATTCTGCTATTCAGCATTTTAGATTAAATTTTAATTTAAAATTATGAATTACAATAAATTATGACTTTAAAATATGAATAATATATTATAAATTAATTCATAACTGAATTAAAATACCCGCCATATTTTAAATTTAAAAAAGTGCAACCGTTTGGAATTTAAAGACTGAATTTCATTATTTGCTTCAATCAATATTCGGATAAACTATCTTAAATAGAGCATAGTTTTCTAAGCCCGAAATTCAAATCTTCTATTTCAATTTGCGGTTCAAACTGTGGAAAGATTGAATTTCATTTTTTGTTATATAAGCTCCAACCACAATGGCCAGAGTGTTGTATGGTGGAAAGCTTTTGGAGATAATGCGGATGATGACGTTAAATAGGACTGGAATTGATTCAAATTTCTCTCTGGGCCTTCTCATTAGAGTTGAGACCGAAGGAGCGTAAAATGAAACGTGATGAGATGTGTAGGTTCGCGAGAGGGTAAAAAATAAATTGGGAAGGGCGAAGTGAAAAGATTTACGAGGGGAGCAGCGGCGATGAGGAAGCGACTCCCACTGTGGACCTCAAAGGAAAAAAACTGCTGATGGAGCTTCGCACTGCGCCCACCGATACGAAAAAATAATCGGGTAAATTGAAATGGATTCCCACGTAATTGCGGGCGAAGGGACATAAATAAGCTTTTTAATTAAACGACCTGTTTTTTACCCAATAAATCATTTAGGCCAAATAGAGCGAATAATTCTACATAAAAAATAGAACAAACTTATCAAATTTATCTAAACTCAATTAGTACAATCACAAAAAGAAACAATATTAAACAGACTTTTTAAACATATAAATAATATACAGTGTGCCATAAGTACACATATGGCATATTGTACTATATATTTAAAATATAGTAAATGTATTTATTATACGAGTGTTTAATGATTTGAAATTGGTGGGTGAAATATTTTACATGGAAATTTGAAATTGGCGGTTTAAATAAATATTTAAAAAGGTTGAATCATTAGAAAGTTTTTGAATTTATTTTTATTAAAACGTGGCTTTTAACGAGAGAAGGAAAGTTTCATTAATGATTTAAGGAAACGAGGGGTTGAAATCAGAGGAATTCTTGGGAGATGTGAAAATGTAAATGTGGGTCTCATCAATTTCCAAAAGTGCCAAAAACTTTTCTCTTAACACATGTATTATGTATCTCGGGAGTGAGGGAGGCGGGGGCTTATGAATCATGCACAATGGAGACCTCTTCGCCCGATCTTCGAATATCCAAATGGGCCCGAGTGAACTCATCCACATGTTTTATTTGTTACGCGATGCACTCAGCTCAAACTTCCCGGTTCACAATAAAAGGATGCAATTTATACGTGGAGCCATATGTGATTTAATGAGGCTTATAGGATTACCCATTTTACATTATTAAATCCTTTTACAACAAGCTTTACACGTTGCCCATATACATTACAAAAATGTAATCTCCCATTCAGCCCATTCACTCTCACATTAATTTGGATTATTTTAATTGCATTTGTCATCTTCATAAATATTGGAACAATCTAAAAAAAATCTAAAAATTCAATAAAATAAATAGATTTTCACTAAACAATTAAAAGATTTTTTTAAATATTTAAATACTTACCTATATTATTTTTAACGAAACGTAAAAACCTCTTAAATTTTATTTTTATAAAGTGGAAATGGAATTTATAAAAAAATCCTGGTTTCTGAACTTTTATTTTCCAATAAAATTTTTAAAAGATTTTTAAAAATGTTTTTTTTGTGAATTTGTCCATTTTATATATTTTTATCTGATTTTTCTTATTTTTATCAAAGTAAGATTTATTAGGAATAGTTTGTAAGTAGAATTTATTTATGGGCTTAAGAGTTTGTGATTGTGTATTTGGATTATAGGATTTGAGTGTGAGTTTTTGTGAGTATTAAGATAGAGTCGCGTCTTTGGAGTCCCACTTTGTCTTCCTTACCGTTCCATGAGCATGTTGACTTCCCAGATTTTCCCTTTTCAAACCTCCGGAGAGATAAAAAGAGGGAAAGTTGAGGGTGTCCACTTTTGAGCCTCATTTATCGGAGAGGTAACAAGGTTAAAATCTGGAAGGCAATGAATCAAGATTCAAATGTGGAGCGCCAAAGTTTTTCCGTTTCCTCCCCTTCCCTAAGCATAAATTTCTCTGGATGACAAATTGGCGAATCAATCGGATTTTATTACCTTGCAGGAGAGCGTTTAAAAGGAGGTTGAAATTCATCACGTTCTCAACGTTCCTTCCTTCCTCGCACCATGAACCGACAAGTTCTGCAGCGGAAATAAACTACAAACTTTTCAGGATAAAACTCACAGGTATTTTCCTCTATCTTTCACCCATTTCTCAATCTTAGTTCCCCTCTGACTCAAATACCCCATTTTGAAATTAATGGCCAGGCTTTTGGAATTGGGATGATTTGGTAAAAACAAATACTTTTAAAACTGTCTTTACTAAATAACGCCCTCAGATAAATTATGTCAACAACGATTTTTTTTAAACCTCTTCAATTCACTTAATTCCTTAATAAATAAATAATTCACTCGTTTCGCAAAAGGAAATTAAGACACTAAAATATTTATGAGATTTTAAATAAACGAGGGAAATTTGAATAATTGAGGAAATTTTGAATAAATTATGGAATTCGGAATAAATCAGGAAGGAATAAATGAGGGAATTTAAAATAAATGGATGAATTTATAATAATTGAACGGATTAAAGATAAATGGAAGAATTTAAAATAAATTAAGAGATTTTGTATAATTAAATAAATTTGCATTTAAAAAGAGTTGAATTTGAAGGGTTTTAGGAGTCGGTTGGTGAAGTGAAAAGATTTTGGCTGTCAAATTAAAGTATCCAATTTAAATGAAAGATGAGTTTGCCCATTTGGTTGGATTTCATGGAGAAGAGTAATGATTGATAAAGGGAAATTGAATGTAGGCGGAGGTAAATTAAATAAATGATGTTGTTATGAGCTGCATAACTCTCTTTTATGCTTTATGTCCCCTCCGCGCCTTCCTTTTCGACCCGGTGTTGGTACACGGTTGGCCACCGAAACTATCCCAAATACCCGAAACTCTCCAATTTCGCCTTGTTTTTCCATTGAAGACCAAACCAACTTTCTTTACGACACTCCAGATGCTCCAAACATTTCATATATATAATAAAAATATAATAAAACACGGCCACTCGGCCAATAACTTCCACACAACTCCTTACAACTATAAAAAATATAATACAATATATTGTATAAGTATGACATATAATATCCCATATAATACGCCATAAATAGCAGATATAAGTAAATACAAAATAAAAAATACACATTATTTTTAAGTCCTCTATATAAGGCTATTTCAGCATTTATAAGTTACAGCTTAAATAAGTATGGTATACTACTGGTATATAGAAATATATACAGAAATATATATTTATATATACAGAAATAAAGACTGTAAAATAAATGTAAGGAAAGACATACAATCAGATACGAAGACATTTATTATTTTTTTACAATCTATAAGGGTTGGAAGTAGGACGAATGAAAGTTTGAGTGGGAGTTGAAACTGGCCAATATAACCTTACATTGTGAAGGGAGTGTGTTAGAAATATTAAATGATTTGAAAATTTCTCCTTGGAGAGAAAATATAGGGAGATTTCCTATGCGTTCCCAATTTTACCTTCAGAATCATAAAGGCACTCAGGGTCCATATAATAAACTTCCATCACTCCAATTCAAATGAGAATTTCCCTTGTGGGTTGTTCTTTGTTCTTTCTCCACCCTCTGTTGACCATTTTTATTTTTGGGAGAGACAAAAGGACCGGAAGGGTTTTAAGAGCTTTCACTTTCTCCTGAAAAATTAATTGGAATTCCCATTGTGCCGCTCTTTGCCTCCTGGCCCACTTTACTTTATACATAAGTCAAGTCTCTTCACAGCATCAATAATATTTATTATTCCATCAATTAAATATTCATAAATGCCCTCATAAATACATGAATTGATAATGAACCCAAAGTGCAATTTTCCTTTTGCAGAATTATTATAAACCATTTATGAATTATCCAATTACTTGTTTTGAATCAATTATTACAATTGTTCTTTCGCATCATTTAGATTATCATGTTTTAAAGTAAATTAAATATAATATTTAGGTGATTTATCTTTGGTTTTTAAGCAAGTTATGTTAAAATTGGACATTATTATGTTTAAATTGGTTTATTTAAGTGATTTAAATTTTGTTAATTTAAGTGATTTAGTTTATTAAAGTTATTTGGGTTATTTTAGTGTGATTTCGGAAGTGCATTGGAGGTTAACTGTGAAAGATGTGCGGCATTAATGGGAATTTAACTATTATTTAAGTAGGAAATTGTGCATTTGAGATTGGGGTTTTAAGGGTCCTAATTGCAATGTACGGGAGTTTAAGATTGAAATAAATGATCCTTCGTCTGTTTAATGGGGGGAGGGCTGCGGTGGTTGGGGTGATGGATCGGGGTATTTTCCTCATTACCTCACCTCCTCTCTAAGGGAGATCCGATGGCTCTCGAGGGCATCCGTGTCGCGAGTGATTAGATACACACTCCGATTAGACCCACACAGACAAAAGGGATCGATCCTCAAAACGTTGGCCCTACTTTCGCATTCAAACCCACGCGGTCCTCTCGAAACGAGATGGATGGAGTCCCGAAAAAGCGCAATAAGAGAAAATTGTACAAATACCTTCGCAAAACTAAAAGATCCCACTTTCACTTTTTACCCTTCACTTCGATTTACTTTCAAAAGAATTCCTTTTACGCTTCAAACTACAAACTTACACCTAACTAAATATGCCTAATATATTTATACTCTACTTGTAAATACAGTATAAAAATAAATAAATACGTATACTACACTTAAGTTTAAATTATATATTGATACTTATTTACTTATACGAACTTATACCTAAAGATATATCTAGTAGATGTGTGTTTGGTATAAGTGTAAGTGTAAGTGAATCAAAGTATTATAATCCTGTAAGTATGGTAGGGGCAGTAATCTTTCTTAAGGATGAACACGTGTCTGGTATTTGGATATATGAACGGTATATTTGAAAGTAAGTGAGATAATGTTCAAAGATAGGGAAGTGTGTTTGAGAAAGAAGTGAAGATGGGCGATGGGTTGAGCTGAGCGTCCGGCGCCACGGCGGGGATTCCCATTTATTCTATCGCTAATCCTATTACACTCCAGGAGTTTATCATGTACTTTAAAAGAAAACTTTCTCCCGGGTTGATCTGAGAGTGATCGGGTGGGAGGGAGGGGCGGGGTCGTTCTCAACTCTCCAACTCTAGGGATATTTGGGAGAACCCTGAGCAGGAGGAAATTAGGATAAAAGGATTCAAAATTCACTTTCCAGGGAAAAATCGGAAAGTTTGGGCGAGTGTGGGAGATGGTAATTTGTTAAGTAGCTTCGCATCATACTTAGCTATGGATAAACTACACAACGGATCATTTGTTTTATCATATTAAACTACCCTTGAGGGACTGATATACCATATACTATGTATAACAGAGACAAAATGTATTATGTATTGTTACACACAAACCAAACACCAATTGATAGCTTGTTGTTGAATATTTAAATATACAGCGTTTCTTTGAAATTGATACGTGCGTATTCTTCCACTTTTTATACAGTTATACTGATACATACATTTATTGTATTATACCCAATGGAAACTTTTCTGTATCTGTAAATGGATTTTATTTATAACTTTTGTATAGGTAACTTTATTACAGATTCTGTATATGGTAGTAGGGAAGATATTTTGTATTGAATGTGTTGAATATGTAAGTTTTGTATATAAAGTGAACATAAAGTTAATATGAATAAACAAAAAAGAGTTCATGTTTACTTTTCGCATGCATCGAACTTATTTGCTTTATGGATTTGCTCCATTGAGAGAAAACAACCCCAATTTGTATGTTGGCGGCGAAGGGAAAGTTTTTAAAGAATAAATGAAATTGGTTTGCTACTAATGCAACTCATGAGCTGAGGTAATTGGGCCGAGATTGCCTCTTGAATTAGATGAGGATGGGCGGAGTTGGGGCCTGGAGGAAATTGAAAGTCGAACCTGGAGGCTCCGAAAAGGAATCATCATTTACCTTCAAATCCCCCCACAACAACCCGCCCTCCACACATCCCTCATATTCCACAAAATTTGAATTATGGGTCGGAGACAGAATCTAATATTTCATAAATGTCCATTCTCCTTCATTGATCTTTTTCATTCACTTTGAGTTCTTCTCTTGAGGTCTTTTTTTCCACTTTGTGTTTTTGGATCTTTTCCTTCACTACGGTATATTGTGCCTTTGGTTCATATTGGGCTTTTAGTTCACTTTGGATCTTTTGGGGTCTTTTGGCTCACTATTGGTCTTTTGGAGTCTTTTGAGTCATTTTGGATGTTTTGATGGGAAGTTGGAGATTGTCGGGGCGTTGACAACGTGTTTAGTCTTCTATGGATGTCATCTTAATCTTAAGTGTATTCGAAGGAAATGAGTTCTTTGAGATGAGCGGAGAGACAAAGGGAGTTCCCATGTTGAGATTATCGATCACTCTCAAGCTCCAAGCTGCTTCAAGAGAAATCTCTCATTTAATCCCTCACTCGCCCTTCAAAGGACATGAAGAACAAATGGGATTTTTCATTCGCCCCATTAATTATGAAACGAGGCAGAAGCGAGGGCCGCAGATAGACTAAATCATCAAAAAATAATACTTTTATTATTTTTTACTTCAAACGTCGCAACTTTTAGTGTTATGATTTCCGCTTTTTTTAACAAAATGACCCTTTTTATTAAATGGTCATTTTGTTCTTATTCATTTCTTTTAATTAAATAGAAAAGTTTGCAATTAGAAAAGTCTAATAAATCCTAAATATTGCATAGCCTAATAAATACTAAATATTTCATAGTCTAATAAATACTAAATATTGCGAAAGTCTAAAATTTTAAAAATTTCTCTAATTGAGGGAAAAATTGAGATGATTTAAATAGGATATAGGATGAAATCGATTAAAAGATTCAAATAAAATCAATATAGTGGAAAGTTTAAATTTTTGTTCAAAATGAAAGAATTTTAAACTGTCGGGGGCAAAGTAACGTGTGAAAAGGATCCATTGGGTCGTGGCAAAACCCTCCGCAGCAATTTAATATAAAAAAAGAGGAGAATTAGAGTGAATGTTTTATTCCAAGTGGTGAAGGTTGGGTCTTCACACATGTGTGAAACGAATCCCTACGTGAGTCGCTCCAGAATTCATTTCTCCCGACATCCTCAAATTCTCATTTTGAGGCTTCTTCACACAAAAACCTCTTTCTCATTTCTACAAACCCCATACACTCCATACATTTCCCATATTACATTCACTTCCATTATACAAACCCAACTGAATCAACTTTACCGCTTTTTCTCTTTTTAAGGCTTCTTCACATTTGCTTTATTCCTTGGGACAAGTTCATCCATTTTCTTCATACAATATAAATTCACCAAATTTTGAATTATATAGCTAATTTAAAATTTTGAATTATCCTCTCATTTTAAATTGTTTTTGTTATGTTACATGAAATAAAAATTTATTTGATTGTTATTTGTATTTATTAACTTTAAGCTGTTGGCGCTATTTTTCGAATATTTTGGAATTGGATATTAAAAATGTTATTTATTGAGTGCAAAAGAGCATAAAAATGTTAATTAAAGTGAATGAATGGGGGAAACATATTGCATATAAATGTATGACACTTCGCCCATTGTGAAATATATTTGAATGTAAATGGGCGGGAGTTTATGTGCTGAGATATATATTTGGTTCCTTTGATAGTCTTTCCCTCTTTTGCATAATGTTTATTTATTATGGTGAGAATAGAAGTTTAGTTTGGAATGGTTCCCTGTCTGGCCATGGATCTCCACTTACAATGAAGGGACTTTTCCCGTCTCCTGCGTTATTTCACGCACTTTCCATCCATTCTGCATTCCGCTTTCTTCTAATAGCAATATCTAATTTCATATTCACAACATTCACAAAAGAAAGAACCATAACTTTAAATTACTTTCCTTTAAGAGCCCAATACCCACACTTTTGATTTTCCATCTCCTGTTTCAAACTTTCCCGGTTTTTAAAAATTTCCTTACTTTCTTCATAAATTTTTATTTTTTTCCAAGTGTTGTAAGCATCTGAATTATTTTTAAATATTTGAATAATTCTTCTTTTTATTCTTCTTGATTTATCTAAACATAGCTAAACTTAGTTAAAATTAGCTTAAACTTTAAATTTTTATTAAACTAGTTTGTATTAGGTTTGTATTACAAAAATGTAAACTTGAGTTTTGTATTAAATTAACGTTAGCATTAAATTCAAATTTGGCGCTTGGGGAAAAATCCAATTTTACATATGAACCAATTTCCCATTAAGAACTCAAGTGGACATTTTGATACGCAATAGAATCTTTAAATCAAAATTCATCGTTTTATCAAAACCTGATATAAGCCCCATTTTTTCACCATTAGCTATAGTTATATACCAGTGTGGGATTGTGATTTTTGTGCGGGGAGTTATAAGGAAGTTTCTTTCTCTTCTTATGACACATTGATCGGGTTTTTCCTTGTTAAAGGGTTTCTCCCCTCTGGATAATGGATTCATGAGGGTGGGGAAGTGTAATAGACTATTGAATTTTCATTAGGGGAGTGAAGGCCCCCTCCTTTAGCTTTCCAAAGGGTGAGTTTTCTTCCAACCCTCTCATTCACATTGGGGAGATTAGGGTCATTTGCATATAATAATGTTCCTTATCTCCTCCCCCATCGTACAAAACTTCTTCCTTCACGGCCACCAAATTTGCTAATTCTCAACCGCTTCACTTCAAAGTGGGAAAATTCTTTTATAATGAAATCAAGATAACGGGACGAATCTTTGCCTGGGAGATTTGAACCCTCTTTTCATTTTTATGTCTTGGAAATAAAAATTTATATTCATGATTTATATTTAAAATTAGTATAAATTCTTTTTTAAAAGGAAATTTCTAATATATTAAATATTTTAAAATTTAAAACATTAAAATTTAAAATTCAAGATAAGCAATAAAATGGGTTACTTGGAGAATTTCAAATTTCAGAAACGTGAGGGTGGAAAGTGTGAAAAAAGGAAAAAGAGGGAGAAAATACATAAAAGTGAAGAAAGTGCTTTTCTCGCACGTATGTATGGCAATTAGAATCGTAATGTAGTTGAATTTGCGGGAGCATGAAGGGTTTGGAAGACTTCCTTGAGGTAGTGGACCGTGGAGAGGAAAGAGAAGTGATTCATGAAGATTGATCACTTCCGAGGAAAACTTCTCGGTCTACATAATATGCAAATAAGAGCCACCTTCCTTCTCTTTTTGCATGTTCGCTCCTAATTTGGCCAAATTACCTCCAAAGGGGAAATTAAAACTTGTTTTAATTCTTAAACTTTACAATTGATTTACATTTTACACCAGGTGAGACTTTCATGATCAACAATAAACTTTCACTTCTTCCGACTCCTTTCTTTATTCAACTTCCAAATCTCTTAAGCTCCTTTTTAAACTCACTGATAACTGATAAGCAAAAGTTTGGAAATTTCATGTTGGAAAGATTTAACAACTTTTTCGTGCTTTGTCATTTTACACCATGATTCAAATCCTTCAAAATTCTTATGGTCTAATGCATAATAAAATAATACTTACAGATATACTCCATTAATCTTACTATTATGTATGTATTTACTAATATGTGTACTACATTTACTGTATGTACTGATATACTATATCCTAAGTAGCATAGTTATTGTTTATTATATAGTATAGTAAATATATGTCTATATATGGTATATGAATATTTATGATAAATATTACAAATGAACGGACATGCATTGTGCATTATAAAGACAAAATACTTATTATTCCAAATCGTATATGTATGGTATTATTGTACTTAGGTATGTAGGCTTTCCTATATGTATTAAGTATTGTTAACGTATCATGGATATGCCATATCAATGTATTATTGTATGAGAGAAGACAATGGGGGCGGTAAATGATTAATCGGATTTTCCTTTGAATAATGTAAGAGGAAGGAGATGATGAGGGGAATTAGAATTAATAAAATATGAAATAGTTTAAAACTTTCCTTTCCCGCCTTGTGGTTGGGAAATCCCTGTAGGCTCCGCGTCCTTCCCCTTCCGGAGATTATAATTCATTGGGTGTAATCAACTTTCCCTATACCTTGCCCCATCATTTCCTCAGACCAAACACATATGTTTGGACGGCCATTGAAAGCCCTCAGCTCGCCCAAGTTCAAGCCAACTTCTCACAAAGCGATCAATCTCCACGTGGAAAATGTTTTTTCCTCTTTCTCACCTTTCACTTCCTGCTTTTGCCTTCTTGGCCTTCTTCTTAGCTTAACTCATATAAGCTCATATTGCTTTGAGCTTTCTCATATTGGTTTTCGGGTGTTGGTCAGCTAGGGTTTTGTAGACTCGAGATGGTTTTCTGGTCTTGGTCATTGCATCGGAGCTTCGCCCATCGGAGATTGAGGAGGATTTGTTCGGGTGGGCAGACATTGGATGAGAATTGTGGACGTCGTCGGCAGTCTGTTAAGTGTGGGAGAGTTTGAGTTTTGGCGGAGTGAGTCCCAAGGTGGCTATTTCCCCCCCTCCCCCTCCCTTCCCCACACAGGAATCCAATATGAAAAATTCCCCACCACCTTGAAATCTTTTACACAGAGCCCTCGAGGGTCGGGGCATAAAAGAAAGCTCAATTCCTCTCCGTCAAGAAGGGGAAACTACAAGACTTCCTACTTACTCCACCAAAATACAAATAAATACAGGGTGGGATATATGAAGGGAGAAAGATGAGAGAATTATAACACTCTTTGAAGAAAGGAACGCCCTTAAAATCCTAATTGGCTCTCTTCCACAACCCTCAGGGTTTTTCAAAGGAGTCATAAATTTTTCTCTTTTCTCTCTCGCTATGTATTTCATAGTTCATAAAGTCCGCCATTCGATGTTTAATCCTTAAACTTTCTATACCTTGTTTTAGTCTCTATAAAATCTATGACAATTGATTAGTTTCCATATAACTACAATATTAACTATAGTTTTCTATAGTTGTCATCATTTTTATAGGTCACTATGCTTTCTAATAGTTTCCTGTGGTTTTAAAGTTGATTCATAATTTGTTTCTCCTATAGTTTTATACTTTATACTGTAAATTATTTTAAGCGAGAAGCTTTGAATACTTATTTGAGTTATTTGAATTTTAGAGTTAATTTGCTAAAATTCCTATAACTCGCGGAGTCCTGATTGCCCATATCTGATTTATAGTTTTGGGTAAAATGGAAATTAGCTTTCAGTTGATAATAGAGTTGTAAATCATTCCCAAGGCTTAAGAACCTCCAGCGGCGTTTGATGTCAAATCTTTAAGAACTTTCCATGCATATTTCCTAAATAAAGAGCCGAGGCCGTAACCTTATTTGTAGTCCGAACCCAGGCATAAATTAAGCATGGATGAGAACTAAATCAAGTAAATCTCTCGAAAGAGGAAAGTGGGAAATTAATAAAAAGAAAAATATTGTTCAAATAAGTCAAATAACTCATGTTTTCCCCAATTGTGTAACTTTTTATCTGGCGTCATAAATTACAGTAGAAATAATCTTTGTAGAGGAGAGAGATTAACTTAATGAGGGGCGAAGTTGTGGAGTTGGGGATTAAAGAAGGAAATCTCTGGATTGTGAATCTTTTTGGCTCTTTCTCAACCGACAGAAGAGAAAATCGGCGGGGTTTCCTCTGCTCAAACAACTCCATATAAATACATATCCCATTACTTTTAGACAACTCATATAATTTACTTACAATTCCACTTAGGTATTCTCCTAAGACTTAAAACACAAAAGGCAAATCACAATCGCACATAGACTTAAACTTAAGCTTACAAGACTTATAACATTTCTAAAACATCAGACATCATATTATCAAAAATTCTACTAGGGCTGCTATATCCTGCCAACTTGAGAAAAAAGTCTGATCCATATAAGAGTTCGAATTCAATATATTAAATATAACCATAAAAGTCCGAATATATACAAGTAGTTTGAATATATCCGGGAATGTCTGAATATATGGTTTAAATAGGCGAGAGAGTTTGAATATGTTTGACTATGACCAGCATATAGTTGAACAATGGTGGTGAGGGATTTGGAATTATAAGGATAGTTTGAATCCTAGCGAGGTTGTTGAAGTGCTCTTCAGTTTTCCTTTCCTCTTCAGCTTTTCTTTCCTCATCAAGGCGTGTGGAAGTGGTTTGGAAATCAAGAGTTGAATGGGAGAAAGAAGCCGCAGTCCACCTCTCGCTTTATTTGTTCTTCCAATCTTCTCTCAGCGGAAGGACCAAGGACCCAATTTGGATGGCCAACAATGATGAATACGAATCTCCCTCACCCCCAACTACATAGGGCCATGGTACATAGGGCACATTCCCAGCAGAGGAAGAGATTGGGACTTTGTGAATAAAACCTTGTGTTTATCCCGCAGTTTCTCTCCAATTTCTTGAACGGCTCAAACGTCCCTAAGAGCTTTCACTCGTGCGAGGAGGGAAAATTTAAGGGCGTCCTTCACTTCTGATTTCCAACTTTCCTTCCTTCTCATCTCCTCCCACGTATTCCTATCCTTGGGAAAAGAGGTTGGGATGATAAATTGGTTTCGTTTGCTTTCTCAAGGAGTCTCTTTGATTCTCAATGAGCTCCAGAATCTTCTTTAATGAGCCGGCCAAACTTGTAATTAAAGCCCCTCCTCCAACCTGCGAGCAAATAAAATTACAAATATTTAACTTACCAATTTAAACTCCTTAAAATGACTAGGAAATGAACGTACTAAATACAATTTTATAATTTATAATCTATTCCTTTATATTCAACATGTATTTGATATATTTAGGGATAGTTAGTGCAGTAGAGGAATAGAGTTCTTATAACTGCCATGTAATGCACAGTAAATGTTCTTGTATTCAATTCTTGTATGAAAGGCGTTGGAGTCGCGGAAGTATAATTAAATATTATTCAAAGAACTTGACTCAATTTGCTGATGAAGGCGGAGGTTAATTACCCCTCTTCTCTAATGATTCAAAGGGAGTTATGTGCAAATAAGAGTGATGTAAAGTCTCCCTCATTCACCTGCCTCTCTTCCCCAATCGATTCCTCAATTACACTCCGGACCCGACTTTAATGAGAAACCAAGGGATTGTGGAGGGAGGAGCGGAAAAGCGCATTAACGCCCATAACACACTTTCATTTTACATCCATATGTGCACAAATACATTAGGAAATATTTGGATAGCACATAGCCATACAAATCTAACAAATAATACAGTTCCTAATATACTTATACCAGAATATTGTATATAGTATGTTCTAGATATAAGGTATATCTGTAGATATACATTTTGTTTTTGAACCATCTGGGGAAATGGCGATTACTTCTACGAATGTAGCTGAGGATAGAGCGTAGGTAATTTAAACGACAACGACTCCAAACACACACACGAGGAAAGTCCAAAAGGACATAAATATGTATAAACTTACACTCCCGCACCATTAATAAATGTTAGTACTGTGTAAAGTGGAAGTGAAAGAGCAAAAGCTGAGAAATTCCTTTATAAATACAAACCTACATATTACATATTAGAGAAATAGCTATTTAGCACACTGCAGTATATGAGAGATTGTTTAAAATATGTTTTTCTCATATACATAAATACTATATTTTCTTATAGCAATAACTTACATATTCTGTATAGTATTTGTTTACTAATGCAGAATTATAAGGAATTTGCTTTATACTAATTAACATTATAGGTATAAGTTTACTTATAATAAGAGATTTATAGAGGAATTAAGAGATTGTTATGATTATACAGGGATTATATGGGAATTTATAAAGGAGTTGCATGGAATTGTGTTATATGAGAAATTCTCTCAGATTTCTCCTTCAATTCTCTTGAGAGGAAATGTGAGGGTGAATGAGAAATTAGAGACAGGTCAATTACTCACAACTCACCACCACGCCCTCACCCCAAGTTTAATTAACAAACTGGAATGATTGGGATTTAAATTGAATTAATTTTTAAAATTTATGATTAAAAGATCATTGGAGAATTTAATAATTTTGTTATGATACACAGCGGGGGAATAAATTGGGAATTAAGAGGGAAATGGATAATAAAGGATCAAAGGGGTCGGAGCGATGAGAGAAAGAAGGTTAATAAGGGATTAAGACCCAGCCCCATTCAAATTCCATACCCAGACTTTAAATGGAAATTTCTTGAGGAAATCCAAAGAATATCCTCATAATAATAAAGGAGAAAAGCGGGAATTAACCCTTGCTCCCGAAAGCTCCCCAAAAGAAACTGGGAATTTGTAAAGGAAATTAACATACAAGGTCGGAATTCAATTTCATCAAAACTCCCGCCCATCATCATCATCATGAAAATGAGAAAGCGCATTGAAATCGATTCAAACAAAGCTGGCCATTTAAATTGAAATTAAAAGCTGTGAATTAAAAAACCTATTAAAACTCTAATAAAAATCACCCCAATAGAACTCAATGAACTGAAATTAGAAAAGACCAAATAAACACATGGAATTGAATAGGAATTGAATGAAGAGAATTAGATCGGAAGGGGAAAAAGGTGAAAGCTGATGCCGATTAAAAAGGGGAACTTTTCACACCCAGCTTTTCAAATCATAATTCCTTTTAGAGGGAAGGAGTTTTAGATATCGGATATTTCGGACGATAGTTTTTGATCCTCCACACGTCACACGTGTCCTTAATGTGTGAACCTTTTCATCTGCCAACAATAATTTCCCCGTTACGAGAACACTTCCACTTCAAATAGACATTTGAGACATTACATGTAAAGGGCCCAGAGTCCTGACGCAAAAAAACACGGATTAACTTTTAACCCTTAACTTTATACCATATTTCACCAGTTGAGGACTCAAAGGGACGGAAGTTTGCTCAACATTAGTTTTACAGAAGTGTAATGTGACAAGGGAATTTAATATCATGAAATACTTTTAATATATAAAAATATATCTTTTATGTCCATTCTTATAATAAACACATTTTATACCAATTTTATATTTACCTTACAAAATACAATGTTTATTAAATTATTGTTTATTTATTGTATAACAATGTATGAGGTATTTTATTATTGATTTTACCAAATATATTATTCCATACATATTTTATATATTATTTCATATTGTACATATTGTACAATTTCTATATTTTTGATCTAAAATTGTTTTATGGATAAAATATTATTTATTTGATACATATCTTGCATAAAACCATACCAAGCTTGAATAAAATATGGAAAAACTCATAAATTTTGCATTTACAGAGTTGAACATTTTCATGGGTTTTGGATATTATGTAAGGATTTGTACAGGAAAATTTAAAGCGGTAGTAAATAAAATGACAATTATGGTGAAAAAAAGTTGTTGAGCAATTTCCTTACATGTCTCAAGTTCTCTCAGGAATAAAGTTTCTTTTCCCAATAAAGACTCTAAAGGGATAAATCATCATTTTATATGACAATTTCTGCAATAAAGAAAATCAATGCTATTATTCACAATGAAAGAAAAGCTCCTATTTCAAATGACGGATGTGAAGGATTCATTTTCTTTATGATTCTCAACATCAACCCAATAAAAAATCTACATTTTACTATAAAAATAAATCTTAGAAAACGCAAAATTTAAAATATCAAATTTCAGAAAAACAAATTAAACTTAACGAATAAAACAAATTTAATGAATAATTTGAATAAATGAAATTTTTAAGCGAGAAATTTCTAGAAATATTGTTTGTTGAGTATTTGGTCATTTGTAGCAGAATTGTTTGAAGGTCGAAGGGAAATAAACGTGTGAGGGGGGAAGATAAGGAGAAAGTGTCTTGAAGATGTTCTTTCTTTCCTTCCCATAAAACCCGACTTGTTTTATTTCCTGGATTGGATTGGAAATTGGAAGGCAGTAAAACCGAAGCCCCCGTCTCCATTCGGATTCCAATTTCTTACTTCGGCGGGCTTCTCGTCCGCCCCGCTTAGAATTCACCAAACGGAGGTTTTCATGGAGCTCAAACTATGTACAAAATGGTAGACGTCGGTGGAGAAAACGACTCCCTCCACCGCCCGATCTCTCACCACATGATTTATGAGATGCGCTTCCTAATTGATTTCAACTCTCTCTGGGATTCGCAAGATTCATAACCAAATAAATAAAAGACCAAAAGTCCCCTCTCTTCATTTCCTATTAATTCATCATAAAAATGTCACCACTCAACAGACTCAACTTCATAGCAAATAAAATTCTCATAAAATTCAAAATTTAGCCACAAATTCAAAAATGGTGATAAATCCAAAGTTGAGCTTAAAATTGCAAAATATGTGGGTTTTCAAAACTTTTAGAAAATTTCCGTTTCCAGCAAATTAGAATTATAAGAGTAATATTAAAAAATTTTGTTTGGGTATAATTAATGCAAAAAGCTAAAAGTTGGCAAATAAAGTTAATGGAAAGATAAATTCTTAAATATTGAATTGAATGACTCAATGACATTTGGAACATTTGAGTAATGTTGGGCGTGTTTGTGTAATTGTAAATTATAAAAATTCCATTAAGTGCAATGGACCTTTAAATGAGAATTTTTATTCAATATTCCAGAGGCAATGGGGTTGTTGGTCCGGTTAATATTTCATCTTCTCCTGAGTGCGTCCTTGGCCTTCGGGGGATGGCAAGATGACATGAAGCCAAAAATGTCGCTGGATAAAGGTGAGATCTCAAAAATCAATTTCCCATTCTTCTGCCCTACTTTCCCCCCCCCCCCAATTCTTCAAGTTTCCTCCGAAGGCATAAAAACATTCGGCGGGTCACATCCGCCAGAAAAATTAAAACCTCGTTGGGTATTGATTTTAGTTTAAAAGGGGAAGGGAATTTTTATGAACCTCACGGACCTCTTGGTAAGTGGAGTTAAAAAGGTTTCACTTTCTCCGACGGATCTCTCGAAAACAGAGAAAGATCATGTCGAGTTGAATTCCACTTTCCTACAGCTTCACCCGCCTCTTTCACTCCAAAAAAATAAAAGTTTTCTTTAGATATATCGTATAATTCAAACTAACCCACTCAAACTGATACTTTTATAAGTAACTAAATACAGTTCCTGCATAAGATTATATGATAAATATAAGAATATAATATTTAGTAGTTATATCGATATAATTCTAAAAGTAGAATATAAGCTGTATGTATACTCGTATGGTGTGGAGCACGTTGGTAGGAAATTTCATTTCAAAAGGACAACTTGGCTCTTCTCGCTTTCATTTTTTCTTGGTTTTTTGTGAAAAGTTCATCTGGTGGGATGGTGGAAGTTCCGTTGTCCGAATGAGAGTGAATAGGACGGATCTTCTCCTTTTTATTAAATGGCGGGTCTGAGGGGATCAGTCGAGAGCTTCTTAAATCAAGGGGATTCTGACGGGAGGGAAATTTCCACTTTCTTCAAATTCCTCAAAAGATGAGGGAGATGTTGAAATGTACGAGGTGAAGCCCGAGGGTTTTCAATCTCAACCGACTCTCTTTTACATATTTACCATACATTATTAATACTTTATTAATACATTCATTCATATTGTACTAGGTATACTACTCTCTCTTAATTCACTTTCAAATTTACTCTTATACTATACTTACCATATAATATATAATAAATATTCAAAATCGTATATGGTATGTATTACAATATTACAATATGTAAGTATATTTGTATTAGAGGTTTTATTATTAATATACAGTTAATATAGCATGTTACATAGTATTGCGTATAAGTATATTTCAGTTAAGTTCTTTTAACTTTTTTAATTGAGGTTTTGATTTAATTGTGAGGATGGATTTATATGAAGAGATAGTATGGGAAGTTTAGATATATAAATCCCTATTTGAGGTTGATGATGTGAATAAGGTTTTTCATTAAGGACGTAATCAAAGAGGTTTGAAATGGAGACTAGGAATTGGCCTTTTCTTCATCCTTCTCTTCCCTTATAAATCTTATTCTCGGAGACGCGGGTTTTAATCTTGGTATCCTCCTTCCGCTCTGTTGGGGTCGGGAGGAGGCCTTGAGCTCAAAGAATGTTAAATGTTAAAAGTTTCCATTTTTCACTCGCAGATTAATTATGGCCTATAGCACACCGTAGACGGCTCACTCCCAAACAACCTCACAATGGAAAACTCTCGCTTTCATCTCCAAGAAAGGAAATGAAATGGAATGAGGAGAAAGTGCATATGTTGGACACAAAACACCATATGAAATATATCAAAACCTCACTACTCCGCTTTTTATATTCTTTTGAATCTACCCATGTTTTACGTGCAAAACATAATATATTGCAAAATATGTTAACTATATCGTTTTATATTAAAAACCTGCGTAACGTTTTTTATATCCTTTTTACAAGTGAAGTTAACATATGAGCCAAAATGCCCTATAAAATACATTCTTTACATATGTACATACTTAAGTACATTCATACTTTGGCGCATTTTTCCTAGACTTGTTCCATTCTCTAATAGGGAAGAATGTTTCACGTACATTTCCTATTAAAGATATTCTCGATGTTGTACATGGATATATCGCCCGTATCATGTTGTACATTTATTGGAATAGTACAATGGGGATTTTTGTATATGATTCTAAGGGGAATTTGGAGTGAGTGTCCGTTGAGCTCAAGAAATGGTCTTTGGACAATATAGACTGAAGTTTGGTAGTAAATGTGAGAGAATAATGTTTAGAGATGTGAACTGGTCGGAATGTGTGAGGGGAAGTGTGGAGGAGTCAAAAAGTCCTTAGCTCTTCTCTCCGTAAAGAGAGAGGGAGATTTCGGAGGGCGATTCCCGTTCAGCGACCACGATAATAAATTGCGGGCTTTTCCTCCCCACCCTCCGATCCACTCATCATCATGCCTACGGTCCTCCTCACATCCAGAGGAATCAAATTATATTACTCGCCCCCTACTTATCCTTCTCCCTATCTCCACAACCTTTCTCGAACAGAGGGGGATCAGCCGACATTAAGATGGAGATCCAACGGTCGCTATAGATATTAAAAGACTATTTATTACATGACACACCATTTCACATAAGACCTCATGGAACTTCTGATCTTTCTCAAGTGTATACAATATATATTTAATACACCAACTATATAACACTATATGTTGCGAATATGTATATACCTACTAAACACGGCGACTATGTATCCTAATACTGTGTTCCTATTAAGTGATACATTACATATATTGTATTCTAAATATTCCGAATACGAGTGAGTGAGTTGATACAGTGACATATGTTATTATGTTACTGTAGTGAAGAAAGATCCCCTTGTATGAGATATATCTTGAAATATATTGAATTTGAAATGAGGGAGATAATTAAAATATAAATTATAGAAAGGGGTTCTCTAAACACAAATAAGAAGGGCGGAATTCCTCCGGTTCACTTCACTCCCAGGATGAAAAAAGGGAATGATCCTTTCGGTGGTTCCAATTTTCATTTCTTCATCCCTTTTTGTGGGCATAAGAGGAGAATAATACTCTCAGGAGGCTTTCGCTTTCTCGGCGACGTCCAATTTCATCTCACATGGAAGAATCTCTGGGTGGAGGGGCGAAGGATCCAATCCTTGTCATCGCACTTGACTCCTCAGGCCACCTTCCAATACATCATCTTTCTCCTCAACTAAATGGAATTCAAGTGCCTCGTGTTTAATGTTCCTTGTGTGCATAAAGACTCAGAAAGGGAAGGATTCACAAAAGTGGATGGGAAAGTGGCCCAAATCGATTCCTCTCATTTCAAATCCATTATCATTTCACTAAAAACATTTTCATTCAACTCCCCAACTCTTAACCCTTTTTCATAATTTTTGGGGTTCTCGGATTTCCAAATAACCGGAAAATATTTTAATGGCTTTCCAAAAATCAATTTACGAGAAAGTTATTTTCTCTTTCTATAAAACTTTACATTAATATTTGTATAACTACTTCAGTAAATTTCTACTGTACGCTTTTCTACACTTTAATATTACGTATCCTTAAAAGTTAAAACACAGTAAGGGTAACAAACTAAAAATGTGTTTTATATGATTATAGCTAAAAGTAATTGGTAGTTAATATGTAGTTAAAGAAGTATTTTATAGTTGAAGAAGTAGTAAAATGTATAGTTAAAGAACGACGGCAGGTTTTGAAACTTTGGGTTTTTCCTTGGAGTAAAAGTAAGAGTGTGATCTATTTGGTAGCGGGAAACGTTGAGTGCGTATATCAGGTAATTAGGATCAAATTGTCCATCTTCGCCACTTCTCACTTCCGATCTCCGTTAGATTGTGAGGTTTGTAGTGTTTGGAAAGGAGAAGAGGAGTATTGAATTTCCATTACCACTTCCCTTTTCCTTCCTCTACCCTTTTTTACGAGTCGGGAGAAAGTGATTAGGGAACTCCTCGACCATTCGAGTGGAAGTGAAAGATATGCGCCTTTCATTATCACTGCCATTTATTACTCATTCAAAACATTGTCTTTTTATAACAAAATCTTTAAAAAAAATATAAAAGATTAATCGCATTTTTAGTTTACATGGTATATGTATCCTACTGTAAATATTGCACATTGTGTTATTGTGATAAATATTGCGAAATGTGATCTTGGGATAAATATTGCGCATTTTGAAAGGCACGTAATTTAAATTCTTCTCTTGTCAGGTTTGAAATTGAGGTTTTTGTTTCGCTTCCTTTCGACCCTTCTGTGGTTTCCGTCTGCCAACTGTGACGATTTTTTTGTTTTAAGGTTTTACCTGCTGCCATAAGGGGAATATTCATATTTAAGCCCTCGCGTGTGGTTTTGAGTTGGAGTAAAATGAGGGCGTTTTTGAGAGGATGAATGTGATTTATGAAGATGGATGATTTCCCTCCTCCCCCAAATGCTTAAATCCCTGAATTATGCAAACACCGTTTTGTTTCGACTTGAATAATACATTCGGCTCCAAAACATGTGGAGAGGTTTGGAAAGATAAAGTAAAAATTATTCACCTTGTCGCCCTTCTTCGGACGTTTCTTATATATATTATACCAAATGGTCTTCTCCCCATTCTCAAGAACGTCCCTTCTCCCTTTAGTTCTCTCTATAGTTCTCCATGGAGATAATGTGTAAAATATCTTCATACTTTCCATACAATGATAGAAGGAAGGAGAAGACCCCTGAGGGACGCCCAGTTCCATAATCCTTTCTTTCTCCTCACTCAGTATATCTATGAGCTTAAGAAGTTCGTCCTTTTGAATCTGCATCCGCTCCATTTATCAATAGGGAAAGCGATAATCGCCTTCATGGCACCTGCGTCTCTTTCAAGAACCTTTCCCTTAATCTCCAGAACCTCTCACTCCTAACGAGGAAATATTGCAATTCTTTTACCACTCCACTTACCCACTCCGACTCTCAAACACTATCAATCACAGTTTCACAGCCGAGATATTTCAAAGAGTTAGGGAACAAACCTACAATTTGAATAATTAATTATGACTGGGTTTAAATAATTAATAACAATTAATAATTAATTATGGTGGGAAGTTTCAAATCATTGATTTTGGCGTGGATTTAGAATCGTTAATTATGGCATGAATTTTTGAATCGTTTGCGAGGAAGATTTTTCAAATTATTAATTAGTAAATATTGGAATGATTAATTATTCATAGGGAATTGTATGGAAGGGTTTGGTCCTTGTTCAGTTGTTCAGAATGTGAGAATGAAAAATGTGAGTAGGGGAGCGAGCCGGGAGTTTGAATCCCAATAATGGGTTTGGATCAATTGAAAAGGATTTGAGACGAATTACTTTCATTTTCATCCCGGCCCGCATCAATCTCCTGTTTATACTTTACATTCTCTGCTTTCCTCCATCCAAGTTGAAAAATATTTTACAGATATATCAATCCCCACAGCCCCCTTTGGTTTTGAGGAGCTTTGAGTGAGCTTATACGAGGATAAGTAGAAAGAAGAGTGACGGAGATCCCCATTGTCCTTTTTTGACGACTGTTTTTCCTCAAAGTTCTCAAAGGATTTCTCTTCGTGCGGGTGGAAAACTTGATTTATCCCCCATATTCCGATCCTTAATGAAAATATCAAACTCATCAGATCAGCACCAAACATTTAAACTTTATGTTGACATATACAACTTTGCGAATATAATTTCACTAGTATATTTTAGAAATATAAAGACAGAATATTTACATTTATAAATATAGGATACACTAAAAGTATTAATATGGATTTATATCTTGTAATTATTATTTAAGATTTTACTTATACATGACATTCAGTATATTGAATAGGATTTATTTAAATTGTAAATAATCTTCTTTTTGATTTAAATAATAAATACATTTAATGTATTTGAAGTGCTGCCTACTTTCCATTAAAAGATATTGAAATTTAAAAGGGTTTAGAACTTTCTTGAATTTTGAGAGAATCTTAAGGCTGCTGTGCAAAGAAGATTCTGACTAAAGTGCGCATTAGTTTTATTTACATTTGCTTCAATGTATTTATTTCTACCTTTACTTTTAGTCAAATCTTATTCAAAACATGATGCTGGGATATAAAGATCTGGGAATCTGGGATTCTATGATGATACCAACCATGTATAAATTATTTCTATGATTCTATGTCGTATAAATTATATGATCTATTCTGTGTATATAAATGAGTTCTATGATACCATGCATAAAAGATGATCATTTATAAATGAAATATAATTGGTCGGGGAAGTTTGGGGAAAGGAGATAGGAAGAGATAAGGTGTATGAGATATAGGGAATCACTTTAGGTCCATTTCTCATCTAAGAAACGGAGGAGAGCCATTGAGTTGCTTTTATTATTTGAGTTCTCCCCGTGTTTGGGGGTGGGATAAGAGGGCTGTAGGATTTATTGCCTCTCCTGCCTTTTAATAATGGATGATGAGTGTCGACTGTCTGCTATGCAGAAAATCCTTTTATCCACATCTCCCTATGTAATCACTCCCGCTTCTTCGCCCTATTCACTCCCAAATGAGATCTCACTGAATCTCGCTGAATCTCAATTCATTCAACTCAGGGCCAGACGGAAAAGGTGAATGTTTCGTTTTGGTATCTCTTCCGTATTATTACCTCCGTGGATATTCCCCTTCTTTTATGTCTCTCTCAACCTATAATTCATACATATAATTCATATATTACATGTAGGATATGTAAGGTCTTTTTTATATCAGACCCATGTTTACATTTTCTATTCACTTCTCTTCTTTTCACAAATATTTGAAAGGATTTTGAAGCGTGTCATCAACTTTTCTCGTTTTGGACAATTTCTTAAATTTTTATTATTCAATTCTTATAAATGTTGAGTAAGGGATATTTGGAATAAAGATACAAATATTAGACAAATTGTACATACTGTATATCTAAATGTAAGTATAGAGGTATGTACTTATACAAAAATAATAGTATGTGGAATACAGTACATACTTATTCTGTAGTCTGTATGTACTGTCTGTACCTGTATAGTATGTTGTATGATGAATATACATAAATGTATGGTAATATTAGGTAATATTTGTGAATGGATAAAGTTTTGTCTGAAGCAATGTCGGTGTATGGTGATTAAGGCAGGAGTCGTCGCATGGCGGTAGCCTTATTGTGCTTCATTCAATTCCTGACCAACTTGATAGAAAGGAAGGAGCAAACAAGCATTAATCGTAATGGGACGGACATGGACATAAAAGCTTATTCTTATGTACTCAATCGCCCGACTCGACCCGAATCCCATTATGTTTACCTATACATAACAGTCCAAGGCCTGACGACTTTTCCCTTTCACTCCACTCCCACAACTGTCAGGAGTTGTTTGGGCCTGGATGGGAAATCGGAGGAAATCTCCATAATTCCCATCCACGTTTCCTTTAAAATGCCGTCTGAAAGGGGGCGAAGAAGGAGGAAGTTTCCTAATGCTCCCTGCAATACTCCTTTTTTGCAAAATGGGGAAATCGTAAATGTTTTTTCCTCAATCTTCCCTAATATTATTTCCATTGAATAAAAACACGATCCAGGACAGTTTTTGCATAATAGGCCAATTCAACCGGCAAGTTTGTCCTATTAGTTCTTTAACATCTCCACTCTTTTTCCTTCAGTCTCTCTAATAATGTCAAAAACCATTCGCGAAAAATAGAACACATTTCCATATTATTAAAATATACAAAAATTCAAAATACATATAAAACTATGCAGTTATTTGAAATTTCAAACACAAAATTAAGACCATAGATATATATCATGTGGAGTGCTTGTAACTTATAAATATAAGACTACAATTAGAGTATACCAAAATTACTGTACCAAAATTCAATTTAAAAAAAGCACAATTGTCCCATACCCATGAGTATTATTATTTTTAAAAAAAGTTTGATGCAGCTTTTAGTAATTTATAAACACAATCCGGATTTAACACACAATTAAGGACTATTGTACATTAAAGTAAAAGCTAACAAATGTGATCTTTTGTCGCCAAGTTGTTGAGGTCATCAAAAAGGAAGGTGCACATTAGGAGGAGAAAGGAGAAAGAAGATTGTGATGATGTCGGTGGTTTTATGCCCGCAGGGCAAGTCGGGTTTTTGAGATATTACGAACCTCGGATGAATAATGGGCTGGAAGGGAGATGATATAAATAATGATGAGGGGAGAGTTGGTAGGAGATAAGTACGCGGACCAGGGGAGATTCCTTTGACTTTGCACAACTCAGCCAGATTCGGAAGGACGAAATGGCTCCGAGTCTCCCAAAGATCCCTCAAGACCCATTTACATTTACAATGGAAATGAAAATGTCTGTTGAGCAGTGGATTGACATACTTTCCCCTCTCTCCGATTCTCCTCTTAATTAGGAACCAACGGTGAAATTCTCCGTCAATGAGGAATTTAACTTTATTTGCATAATACACTACCCATGGAATTGGTCTCACAACGTTAGCAGTACATTATTACGCTTAGAAACTCTTCCTTCAGGGGAGCTTTGGCATTATTTGAACAATGATAAAGCTCAAGACTTGATCTTGTGATAAATATAATTTATGTATGTACCATAATGCATAAATATAATTTTTACACTATAATATATTACATACTTTAATTTAAACTTATTTTATCAGTATTTCAAATGTTTAAATATTATATTTACAGGTATAAATCATATTTATTTATAAGTAATATTATGTAATATTATTATATTATGTATTATTAATATTTAGAGAATTTCCATTAAGTAAAGTGGAAAAGAAATCAAAATAGTTCTTGGACCCTTTTCTTAAAACTACTTTTGCCATTAAACTTTATCAACTCTCGCCCCTTTCTTCATTGAGAACTTTTTCTCTTTTTCCTATCAGATGGAAGAGAAAGTGGAAAAATTGGAAAGCAGTCAGTTGGGAGTTTAACAACGCCTGACTCCAAGAGATTAGGTAAATGAAGTAAAAGGGGGAATTTCAATCATTTTCTTTTAAACCATTGTTCAACCTTATACTTACTTAATAACACAATGGGCGTTGTTACAAAGACAAAATAAATATCTAAACAATTCGGTACAATACACACTATCCCATCCAGGATCACATACAAATACTGTATACTACGATTTATATTTAATATTTTTGTAAATGCTATATTGAAACTATGTTCATTATGGACTAAAGTTATATTGAGTATAGCTATTTTGTATAATATTGAGTATTTGTGTAGTTTTAGTAAAAGCATTCGTGATATTGTTAGGAAGAATAATTTGCCGAGTCTGAGTGTGGAAGTGAGCCGTTTAAAATTGATAAAAGATTAGGGAAGGGGGAAGGAGGAGTGAATTGATGTGATTTGGATTCGATTACGACTTTCCTCGGATTACCTCTTTTCCCTCACATAGCCTATACATATAGTATTATATACGGACCCATTCCTCTGTTTTCTTAGAGTATATTTAACTTGTATCAGCATTTCACATCAATGCAAATCCTAATAGGAAAGTGGAGAGAGATCTTATAGAGTGAATTGTATCGAGGCTTTGGGAAGATTAGAATAAGTGGAAAGGGGAAGAAATAATAATGAATAATGATCAAATGAAACGTCCAAGACAGCAGGGGACCAAAATTCATTATAAAAATAGTCTATTTAATATAGGATAGGTATACCAACAATAATATAATACTGGCTTGATTATCTCTAAAAGTCATAATCAAAAAACCCTTTTTGAAATTGTTTCTTTACTTTAAAATTTCGCGGAAAGGGGACAATTTTTAACAGTGTTTGTAGGGAGTGTGAATTCCGAAAAGTTAGGAGAAAAGCTATCAAGTGAAAATGAAGGTTTATGAGTTTTTGTTTGTGATTGGAAAGTTGTTGTGAGTTTGAGTTAATCTTCGACTGTTGGCTCTACTAATAGAGAAAGAATCCAATTCTCCTTCCCAACAAAGCAACTCCCGAGTGTGAATGGCTAATGTCTCCCTCAATTCCCAAACTATACCTTTCCGACACTTTCCCAACTCCTGAAGTTAGTAAGAAAACAGGAAGAACATAGAAGAAACACATACAATATCCTGAGTACAATATCCTTAGTATTATATAAGAATGAATGTAAGGAGTGTGTTGGGAAGATTGGGTCCTCCGATGCCAGGCGATGTGAGGATGTATTATGTGTATAAAAGGGAGCCCTGATTTCTCAGAGGTATTCACTTTTATTTCATTCCTTCGGATTGGAGAGGAGAGTGTGAGGAGAATAATTATTTCTGACATGACATGGAGGAGCGTGCTCAAATCCACTTTACTCCCCATTCTTAACGAGTCAAGTATCGTCCATTGTCTGTTACTCAACACTTTACCTTCCCAACTCCATTGGTCCTATTCCCCTTATAAAGTCATATAAAACTCCATTTTTATGTTCATCATAACGCCTTTACCTTCACTTTACAAAGTTTACTCCAAGGGTTTTTTTTATATAAAAGCTGCAAGGAGAAAATCTACCGGAATGCATTTTTTTATTTATCAGTACATATATTCGATTTTGAAAATATATGTAGTTTAGTATATGATATACAATTGTAATATGAAAGTGTGTATGAGTGAAAATATTGTGTAGTTATTTGTATTGTATTATATGTTAGAGTATTGGCATTTTTTGGGTATCGCCTTTTTGTTCCTTTTTGTTCTCCCTAGCGGCCTTCGTTATCGTGAGGGATAAGATGCTGCTAAGGAATAATTCCTCGATCCTTCAGTCCCCTTATCTCCCCCTCATTCAAATTCCTTCGAGAGAAATGGAAATTTTAGGAAAAGAAGTTTCTTTATCTTCCCCAATCGCTCCTTCTCCTTCACCGCACTTTTATTCCCCTCAAATTACAAATTTCCTTTTTCTAAGAGATAAAGTCGGAAAATTAATTTTTTCTCTTCCACCTCATGAATATGAGCGGTGGAGTTGGAAGAGTTGTAAAAACCATTCAGACTTTATTAACATTCTTTTAATACTCTTTCCGCTCTTTTGACGCTTCAACTTCACATTGTGAAAAGGGAAAACGTGAAAAGCCAAAGGAACATTTAACGCTCAGACAATCACACTTTCACTTATAAAAATTTTCTAAAAGAATCTTCATATTTGGCTCTTTATGTGTTAATTCTCAGGATTTAGGCATATTGTATTTATTTGATAAATTGGGTCAATCTTTTGATTAAAAATCTATTGGAAGATGAATATACTTAAAATATGCTTTTTAGCAAAATATGCTTTTATATAAGCATTTATATAAAATGTCCATAAATTGTCAAATATTCATCATAATGATCAAAGTTTGTATTATTCCTAATGGTTTAAATGGGTTAGAAGGATTGGGGCGTTAATTTGGATTCCTGGTCCAATTACTCAAACTTTGTCAGATAAAAATGGGTTAGTGAGGAATTAAAATGGGAGGGAGTTGAAAGGAAATGGATGGGATCGTTTAATTAAATTTCCCGTAAACCGGCCCGAGCTCCCAACGCGATCGGGAAATTCATCGAAGGTTATTTTTCTTTCTCCTCCTCCCTGAATGCAAATTCCCCGTCTCGATGGGATTGGGAAGGTCGATAAATTAGGATGTGTTTGGGTAAGGTGAACAATGGCCATTAGTCCCCATCACTCCTCCCTTTAAACTCCAAGTCCAACTTTGGCCATTATATTCAAACATTCTGTCTACAATGCGGAAAACCCATTTAGGAAAAAATAAAAATCATTCCCACTCGGAATTCTAAAAACTCTCTCTGTGTGTCGTCTCCTTTTGTTTTTACTTTCCATTTATATTTCATAGACCTATCAAACACATATTTTCCCTACTTTGTTCTTTTGTAATATTTAAATTGCATTAAATACTCTTAATAATCTCAGTATAATTAAATACTCACAATGAGTATTACCTATGTAAATATAATCTCACTGTTATAAAGTAAGTGTTTCATTGTCAATACAAAACATGTATTTGTATTCAGTATCTAGATTTCTACATATCTGTTGGTATATACTTACCTATTTCTTATACCTGACAATGAAGGTGCATAGATCTGTACTTTGTATAGTAATGTACCATATGGTATGTAATGTACCATTTATATATATAAATGTGTGTAAAATGATAACTTGATAACACTCAATTTTATAACCTTAAAGAAGATAATGGTGTTAATGGATATAAAGGATTATATGAGAGATTATAAGAGAAAGGAACTAAGGAGTTTCAGTGAGTAGAAATCTTTTTAGTAATGGGTTAAGGGAGAGTTCGCCTTTGTTCCGACTTTCTGGCCGGAGAAAGGAATTGGAGAGTAGAAAAAAATGCAAATGGATTCGGCCAATTTAGAAAGTGCCAAAAAGTTTCTCCCTTCGGCAGGGCGAAAACATAGGGAGAGTTGGGAGGAATATCAAGTAGATGGAAGGGGAGAAAAACCTCGACTCTTTTATGACGGCTCCATTTACATCCTTTCAACCTCCCGGACATTAAATCTCCCCATCGCCCCATATAACTTATACAACACATCGGCCAACAAAGAAGAGAAAAGGTTTTAAATAAAACCAATTCTAATTTCTAACATAATTTCAAGTAAAAATAAAAAGTTAAACTAACAGCAAAAATGAAATTTTTAATTTTGTGGTCGAGTTTTTTTAATGGATTTCGATTTTACGGCAGAATTTTAAATTTGTTGAGAATATTTTACAAAGAATTTAAACTGTTTTAATTTTGATACTTTAGAACTTTTGGTAATTTTGAACTAGTTGTATTTTTTTGAATTTTTTGTGATATTTCCAACTTTGCAGATTTTTTTGAACTTTTGTCAACTGAAGTTTTTTGAACTTTGCTCAAATCTCCTTGTAGTTCTGTAAATGAAGAATTGTAGGGACAAATAAGTAAATAATGCTAATGTGTGTACATGTTATTTTCAACATGTAGGAACACAATTGCGTAACTTTTTGAAACAATGGGGGAAGAGAAAGTAATACTTTTTTCCCAACTTTCAAAACTCACAGGAAAGCGGAATATAATAGGAAGAAGGTTGGAGAAAGATATAGAGCGACCATGGAGAATGTACATATGGAAATGTTATTAAAATGTATTAAGGCTTTTCCGCTCGAAGAAACTTTGTGGTTCGTTTTTTCCCCTTCTTTTGTTTCCGGATCCGACGGAGATTTCCCGGGTTAGTCGGGCTACCGAAGGAATATGAAAACAGACGGAGATTCGGGCCGAGTCAAAGACTCAAAGGGAAAAAAGAAAAAATCAAGGCGTGATGAGTTTTCTCTATCAAAGATTCATCTGAGCGCCTTTTTTTCCTTCTGGGCCTCCCCAATTATTCCTTCCCCCTTTTCCATTACAATTCAAAGTCTCATTAGTTATGAGAGGGGAAAGAAGATAGGCTTATTACATGTACAACTCCTCTATAATTATTTCTTCTGTTTTCCATCTCCATTATAATCTCGAATGAATCCTAAATCTAGCGATGGTATTCGTTTACATAATTTAATACATTTGCTAGGTTTAACAGTTTGCTATATTTACATATTATAAAGTACATAGTTCTCTTCTTGTGAATATTTTAAATACAAAATATATGTTCTGTAAAGTTTCTTTCGGTATATTCAGTGTTTTTATAATTTTCTTATGGATTTGATTCGCTATATCCTTAATGTACTGTATATTTTAATGGTTAATTATTCTACTCCATTTGATCCATTTTTAAAAGAATCTTTCTCCATTTTGTATGAAATTATGAACATCCTGGCGCATTGTCCTCGGAAATGACTTCCCAAATTGACATTTATGAATTGAAGGGGGAAGTTGGAGGCCTTTAATGATGAGATGGGCGAAAGATTCCACTTTATGATTCGATCCTTTCCATGACGGAGGGGAGATTAAAGCAATTATCTAATTAGTAATTACGCGACGAAACTATTACTTTCTCCTCTTTTACTTCCTTCCAACGCGACAGAATGAGATTACAAACATAATCTTTTCAGCTTCCCGTTCACTCCAACTGGGGAAACTAGAAATGAAGAAAAATTGATTATTTAAGCTCCCCGTCATTCAAAATTCATTTCTTCTTCTCAAAATTCTCCGTTTGTTCGGGAAGCAATAAATTTTGCAATTCCCGCCCACGCCCAAACTTCTTAAATTTTGCAATCGCAAACTTTTCTTATCCATTTTCACTTCTAAGAAATTTTAACATTAACACTTTTACATCCCTGACGTAGCACAAGTCAAAAACCCAAAGACTCTCAATCTCGATAAAACCAACTTTCCAAATTGAGATATCTTATCAAAATTTATTTAATATCAGCTTTAAAAACTGCCCTTTAGTTTTTAAATCGTGAGCCGAATGGACATTAAGCTTAAATTTAACTCTTATTTTAACTCTAAACAAAAGTAGTGGAAATTGGAGAAAGGAAGAGAAAGGGAATATAAAAGATATAACTTATAAAACCATTGGAGAACAAAATGTTCAATGACCTCTGAAAAAGGGGTAAATTTTTGGGATTGTAAATATAATGGCATTTAATGCACCTCCTAACTTTCCCCTGACGTTTACATTGTGAGAGTAAATATCGCGTGGCGAAGGGTCCTTCTCCTCTTCCGTCCACGGTGGATGTGTTGGGTGCGAATGTATTCGGATTTTCCACCTGGTTTCCTCACCCCGCATTTCCCTCCCATTAGCCGCCGTTCTCCTGAGTGGTTTGGTTCCGGAGTTACGACCAGACCTCCATATTACTTTATCCATATGAACTCTATACGACTTCCTTTACTTTAACTGTACACAAATTCCCTATATTAAACTTACTTATATTACATATAACATCAGTATGTGTTGCATATCTCATATATGAGAATTACATTCTCCTAAATAATCCCAAGAAATATATATTTAAGCTCTTATCTAATATATTAGAAAATTGGTAAATAACCGTTATGCTTTTCCTATAGCCTTCATTTACTCTTTGACAAAAACTGTGAGTTGATAAACTCACCCAAGGGCTAATGGAGTTTTCACGGACAAAGGACGAGACATTATGTGAAAAGACGCTCAAATTTCTTTTAGCTCCATTACATCATCGTTAGCTTTACCTTTAATCGTCTGTTAAACTCCCAAAGAATATTCTTCACATTACCTTAATATTCTTACCTATGCATTACTACACTATACATTACTACATACTACATTATTTCTTATCATTAGCCATTAACATTAGCTAATGAATATTAAATTTACTAAATTATAGTTAAATATTGCACCTGATATGACTCCTACAATGTGTGAATATTGAGTATATCTGTAGTTAATAGGATATGTCAAGAAATAAAAAGGATTTTAACATTATACTAATGGAGATAATGGTGCATTATCGGCCTTTAGGTTCATAGCAGCTTTTCTTGAGCTCAATAGAAATTTATTCTTTTGTCCTCCTAAATTCCTTGGATGGCATTTGAATTGACTCGTCCCGTGCAATGTGTGGGGATTGAAGGGAAATTGACGTCGTGGGTCGAATCTCCAAAACCTCCCATTGACATTTGCATCAATTGAAGGGGGGAGGATTGAAAAAATTTGTAGTGGAGGAATTGGAGGGGGAACGCTTTTCCCATTCGATTGCTCATTTTCTCCCCTCAAGTCCCAAAAGCGCAAATTGCGCTTCGAGCTTTCTTCCCAATTTCCTATCTTATGAACCACCGTATGAGTTGACTTAGTATTTGATATGGGCTGTTTGATATAAACTTATATGGATGGTTTGATATGGAAAAAGTCTATATGGGTAGTTTGATATAGGATAGGATTTTGTATGGATAGGATATGGTTCGACTTTTGCCGTATGAGCCCAATGTGCATACATTGAATCCGGAAGAGTGAGGAATTGGTGGGGATCCGTGGAGAGTCGGAAGTGAATGTTTGAGAGGTTGGGAAGGGGAATTTATTTCATTGTGCGGAGTCTTTTGGAAGATGTCGACGAGTAAAATGGGAGTAGAAAAGAGGGGGCAAAAGGCACGAGGGGACCTTCCATAGAATTTTAAATAAATTGGAAGCTGGATTTCACAGAGATCTAATTTGAATCCCTCTGATGGCTCACTTTCTCCAAACACGCGACGGCCCACTGAATCCTTAATCCTCCCTTTTCCCTCCCTAATACCTTCGCTATCTTCCTCCACCACCCCGACTCACTCAAAAATCCACATGGAAAATAATAGGACCCCCCAAAACCCTTTCCGGCCCTTATCTCAAAGAATAAATGTACAATTATGGGCCCCACTTTCTCGACTTTATCTTTTACTTAAACCATAACTTACAAATTCAACATTACAAAATAAGTAAAATAACCAATTGGGGAATTTCATTCAAATTTATGATGTACATAGGATAGAATAGATATTTAAGTAAGATAGAAATTAAATAAATTGCTTCACAAGTTTTGAATAAATTGAATGAAGTTTATTATGGCTGGTGAACTGACGGTGATTGGTCATTGTATGAACTTCCTATTAGCCATGGTTGGGAAAGTTGTCTTTGGAACTGCGGAGGTTTGGATTGGGTGAATGGGGATTAGCAGCCGGATGTTGGAATCACGTCCCAATCCTTTAGAGACAACTCCTGAACATGATTAGGGTTGAGGAGAAAATGAGGGGGACAATGAAGGGATTCTGTGACCTGACTCGAATTCTCTTTTTACAAGATGATCCGCCAGGGTTTTGGTTCGTGCCCTTTAGCTTAATGGAACAAACTCTGAATGATGTTGGCGTGGGAAGAAAATCCACCTGGGCTCTTCAATCATGCTTAATGGGACTCATTCCACTCACCGCAAACAAACATTCTCATAGAGAGACACAATCAAACAAATTGACCTATTTGTCACTAAATTCACAAAAAATGACCATTTGTTAACTCGAACCGCCATTATACTAATAACATTAGTAACAGTTACTTACTTAAATGACACACATTATCATATACAGACCATTAATTTAGCTATAACACTTTAGTTATTTTATATATTGAATTGCGAATCTTATAATTTTAGCGGAAATAATATCCATGGCCTATTTGGAAAATCTCATTAAATTCCAAATGACATTTGAGTTTTTGGGAAGTAAAATATAAAGAAATATACGAAGGAAATAGAAAAACTTTCCCAAAACTCTCCTTTTAGCTTTAATTGAAGGGAAAAGTAATTTGAGACGGAAAGACGTGAATTTTGCATAAAAACTTGTGTGTATTTGACTCAAATTTTTTGAGCATAAAAAGTCCAAGTTTGAAGATTTGACTCGCAAGTGACGGAATATTTGAAAAAAGTTTTTGAGGGAGTTTGGAAAAGTTAAAGGTTTTCCATATAAAAATATTGTTTCAAGGGCGAGCCGTCATATGTCATATTCAAATCTTCCCCAAATCCCCAACTTCTTTTTATATCTTTCAAGGGTCGTGAATGAACGGGCGAGATAAACAAGTCAAAGAACTGAGATAGAAGTGTTTGCATGAAAAGTTGGACTTCCTTCATGTCAATTGAAAAGATAAGGGAAAGATTGAGAGGAGATGAGGGTTAAAAAGATTGGAAAAAATTCACATATGAATTCATCCCGTCCATTCTCTGTCTACTCTCTTTATACACCCACATACTCTTAAATATATGAAAAATATGAATGTGATTTTCCATTACAATTTTTTATTCCTCGACTGACGTACAGACTTTTACAAAAACTGATATACATATATTGTAACACATACAATATAAAAAACTGATATATCTGCGTATTACGACATACATATCTATATTTGAAGCTAAAAATGGGTATTTTAAATATGTTCATTTTTCACATTTTTTCATATTTCTCTCCCATTTAAATAAGGCTTTTTATGCGGTTTATATAATACGGTTTATACAGTTTATACATAGGGTTTTAAATAAGAGGCCAGCGGGGGCACAGTGAAGTTCGCGACACATGTGGGGAGATTTCGGGTTTTGGGGAATCTTCGGGTTCTTCGGGTTGTTCTTGCGTATGATGGGCATTCACTTTGTGAGGATTCTCTGTGTGAGCATATAGAGTATGAGGAAATATTGAACGGGTTGGATGGGGAGCTGAGTTGCATATGGAGCGAATAAACTCCTCAGTGTCATAAATCATTTGTGCGGGGGGAGCGGCCGTGAAAGTGGAGTGAAAGAGACCAAGTTGGGGCAAGAAGACGGAGGCGAAGAATCCTCCAGATTTCCTCTCTTTTTCAAAGGGAATTCCGGTGACCGCAATAAACCTTTGGTAAAAGGGCCCATCACACGGACTCCACAACTATAAGAGAAAACCAGAATTTATTGACAAAAGTTCCCAACTCGCCTTTTCTTATAAGAACAACTCACAGAGAGAAATTACTTCATCTTATATAACAATATAATAACAAAACCAAGACAAATATGATAGATATGAGTTATTTAACTAACTATAAGTATATTAACTATAATATGTCTACCATACAACTATCATGGAATTTGGTACTCTTTTGTATTATTTACTATTATTTATTATATATACGAGAGAAAGTTGTACAGTTATATAGTATAACTTATACAGTATGTATTACTTTTTGTATGTTATATAACTTTATGATTGCAGTTTTATTTATCGGATATAGACATTTTTTGTATCTGTATTTTTTAAGGCAAACAGAGTTGTGTACAAATAAGGAGAAATTTGAGGTCTATAAAGGCAAATAATAATAATAAGAGAACATTTTTATGGACAGTTTATATTTCATGTAATATATCCGATGATGAATTTTATTGTATGGTGTATATGGAAAGGTATCCCTTTATGGTTCTTGTTCTCCTCCACCATCAAAATGTTTTCCTTGACCACTCGGCGGATGTTTCCTGATTCTTTTGAGTCAAAGCCCCGACACGGGTATTCCTTATTCCACCCGACTTGGCCGTCCGTATGGCTGGAATTCGGCTCATTCCCTCGTTTCCCATTATCTCTCCCCATCCGCCTCTCTTCCTCTGATGGCTATTAGGAGGTTTGGGAGCGAAAGGGTTCGGAGATGAGTAAAAAATGTTCCATTTTGGTTGATGGCCGCCGTCGTCTCCATTCCTCATAGTGGAGGAAATGAAGAGGAGAAACTCATTGACTCGTTAACACACTCAACCGTTCTTATAAATTACGATTCGGTCGCGGCCTGCCCGACTTTCCCCAAATTCCCTCATTCATCATTCCCAGACTTCCAAAAATATAAAAAAACAGACGCCGGATTACATTGGCCCAGATGGACAAAATTTAATATTTCTTATGGGACAAAACCGCAATTTTTTTACAAAATGAGTTATTAAAACTGTTTTCGCAATAAGTATCTAAATTAGTTCAATTTAATTATTTAAATCATTGCATTTAATATTTAAATCATTAAAATTAATTATTTAAACCATTGAAATTAATTATTTAAACCATTGAAATTAATTATTTAAACTTTCCTGGCCAAGTGATTATGTAGATAGATTGGTAAAAATTAGTCGATGTTTAAATGTTAAACTTTTGAAGGATTTTGAAATTAGAAATAAAACTAGATTTAATTATCGGCTGTTGTAACTTTTCTAATTCTGAACAGACGCCTCCACCCATAAAGCTAAAGTGCTTTAATCGTCGTTGTAAATATTGAAAAATAGTAAAGGGGGGAAGTGCATGGAGAATGTTGACCAAAAGGTGTTGTAACTTTGGACATCGGTTGAATGACTCTCTCCCAAACTTTCCCAGAATCCCGAAGTTGAATATTTGGGAACGGCTGGTGATGTTTGGAAATCTCCCTAACTTTGTCCATACACATCGCTCCTAATAGCTCACCGACCAAGTGGAGGTAAAATGCCATGTATGAAACACGGTGGTTGAAGCTGAATAGTTTCACTTTTTCCATAGGTTCTTCTTCTCCCTTATGGGAATAATAAAGAGTAAGAATTTAATAAGCTCGGATTCCATCACCTTATTTCTCCCTATTTCCCATATAACATTTACTCCATTACATCCATAGCCCCGATGGTCTTCTTTACAATATGAGGTTCATATGACGATTATTACATTCAATTTCTCCTTCTCGAACCCGCAAACTTCGCTTTAACTATTGAACAAGGAGACCAAAGAAGGCAAGGGTGCTAAAGGGTGGGAGAGGGAAATTTGAAAATGGGAGAACGAGGAGATGGGAAAAGTTTCTCTTATTATGTTGATGTCCGAATTTAATCTTCTCAACTTTTTCTTGTTCTTGAAGCGGCCGTTGGTTTGAGGGCCGTTGAAGTTCTTTTGAATTGGAGTGGAAGGAGTGGAAGAGAAAGGGAATTACGTAAAATTAATTTATTGTCCCTCCTTAACTCAACTTAAGGAGAGGTTTAATGGGGAAAGGAGTGGGCGAGTGGTGGAGGGGAAAAACTTACTTTCGACCCTAACTGACCGCTTATTAGGAATTAGGGGACGAACCCTCAACCTTAATTGATTTATCACGACCTATCTCTTACAATATAAATACTATTCTTCCTTACTACAAAATTCTAATCTAATACATGTATCTAAAATTTCTATCTGTATGGACACTATACAGAGAGTGTGATTTTTCATGCGACAGTATAATATATATTTTATATTAAACAGAGAAAGTTATATTATATACAGAATTACAGAAAGTTATTGTATTATATACTGACATCTCCCTTTTATTATTTCTGTGGGATCATACGTATCATCTGTCACTTGAAAAAGTTTTTTGTGGCATGATATAGTTAGTTTAATGGTTATAAGGTTATAAGGTTATAACTAATTCAAAACCACCATTTTTCCCCATCAGTTGCACCGAAATTGTTTTTTGTTTCAGATCCTGATGACGGGGCTGTCGTGTTTTACGGGAACGCTTCCTCGACCGACTTTTTCAAATTATTTGTCCCGGATGGGAACAATGTTCTCATTGGAGCAAGGTAATTTATTAATTAAATCCTTCATCCACATAAAACCATTTCATACACTAATTCATGAATTCTTCATTTCAATTTTTCAATCCAGAGAGATTCTTACAGAACTTTTTGAATGAAACAGAAGATTTTATTTCACAAACTGAATTTTTCGCCGATAAAGAATGTTAAATTGAATTTTAGGTTTGAAAATAGAGTTGGAAAGTTTAAAATATTCATTAAATAAGAGATATAGTTGGAATAAGTGGGGAGAGAAAAACCCGAGTTTTGTTTGTAAATAGATAGGGAAGGAGGGCCATAAAAGTTTGACGTTATTGTGATAACGATTTATGATATTTTGTGGAAAGTGAGTAGCTTCGTCCATTTGATACTTTCTTTTTTAATGTCCCTTTATGTTCTGGTACTTCCCGGTCCTTACGTCTCCTCTTGCCAATTTTGGAACATTTTTGGAGCATTTGGAGAGCATTTGGAGGCTCGAGGAACTCGAGGGATTTTATTGACCATGTAACCCATTTTTCCTTCAATGCCTCTCCACTCTTCATTCAAACACATAAAGTTTAATTGAACTCAAAAGTTATTTCTTTATAAATATCGAAATATACTTTATTATTATTTTATTACAGGTCTACCAACTTAAAGGATATATTCCACTGACCCACTCCTAAAACTTGCGAAATTTTGCTCAAAAAGTTCAATTTCAAACGTTCGCTAGTGTTAGTATCGTTATCGTTAGCCCGTTAATTATCGCAATTTCGCAATAATTTTGATTTTAACTTTTACACCATCTATTCTTTATATAAAATCCAATTATTAGTTTTATTAGGTCAAATGCTTGATCTAGACAAGTTTCGGAATTACGAGATAAAAGAAATCGCGGCCCAAATCAAACTTTTAGAGCAATATAGAGAAATAAAGATAAATTATTTTAGTAATTTTAGTTTGGTTATTTGTTAGAAAACTTTGTTGTACAATTAAAAGAAAAGTACTGAAGGTTCTAAGAATTGTGTTTGTGTTGATAGGAATGCAGTGTACAATGTGACTGCCGACAGTCTCCAGCTGAATCACGTAAATGGAAAAATAATGAGAATTGTTTGGAAATTTCGGAAAGATTTTGAGGGCAGGAACTGAAGTTTTGTTTGTTTGAATTTCCAGAAGCTGGAATGGTACTCGGAAGAAGAAGATGTCCAGATGTGTCTCACCAAAGGGAAAGACATTGTGAGTTTTATTAATTTCCCAACCACGGCCCTGACACTTTAATGGCCTTTGATAAGGAATCTAATGGGGGATTTTTTCCTAGGAAAATTGTCAAAATTACATTCGGATTTTGAACATCGTTGGGCCGGGGAAAATTTTGGTTTGCGGGACGAACGCGTACAAGCCCCGATGTCGGACTTATCAGTTAGGACCGAATGGGTACGTGCAAGGAGGAAATGAGAAGTCAGGGCAGGGGATTTGCCCTTATGATCCCCGCCATAACTCAACGTCAACTGTCGTGGATGGAGATGTTTATGCCGGGACGGTGGCCGACTTTGCTGAAGTCGATCCCCTCATTCATCGATGGGACTCGCTTCGGACGCCGCAATATGATCTCAAATATCTCAATGGTACAAAAATATTTTTTAAAATCAATTTAAAATAATAATTTCAATTTAAAATATAATCTCAATTTAATAAAATTACAAATTTATTATTGTAAATATTATTATTGTAAATATTGTAAATTATTTTAATTTAACAAAATTATTTTAATTTAACAAAATTAAGTAGAATTAATTCAGGACATGATGAATGTTAAGATTTTAATTAATTTAATGCAGTAGAAATAATGTTGGCCTACTTTTATGGATATGGGATATATAATGGAAATGGATAATAATGGATAATTGAAATTTTAAATATTTAGCGCCAAACTACGTGAGTTCAATGGAATACAAAGATTTCGTGTTCTTCTTCTTCCGCGAGACGAGCGAGGAGTTTACTAACTGCGGGAAAGCGGTTTTCTCCCGGGTAGGGCGAGTATGCAAAGGAGACCGCGGGTTTCCTCGTGGAGCAGGGAAGACTCGATGGACGACTTTCTTCAAAGCTCGTCTCAACTGCTCCGTCCCTGGAGAATTCCCCTTTCCTTTCGACGAGATCCGTGAGTGGAAATTTCATCTATTTTTCAACTACCTCCAATTCACTTCCAAAATCATTCAAAAATTCATTTTTTCTCTACCCAACTCCAATTTACATTTATATTTAATTTTTCTAAATTACAAAAATTATATTTTTGCAAAAATATTAAACCAATAAAATAAAAAATATATAAAAAAGTATTAAAAAGCATTAAAAATCATCATGAATATTTTAATGTAAATAAAAACTAAAAGCTTTCCATTAAAATTTTTTAAATTGAAATTTTTATAATTGAATTTTTTAAAATTTTAATAATACTTTTATTTCTAGAATCGCTGTCGCTCCTTTTACCAAAGTCCCAATTGGGTGACGAAGTCGTCTACGGTGTTTTTACAACAAGCGTCAATTCACTCCCTGGTTCAGCCATTTGTTCCTTCAAAATGCGCGACATTCTTGACGTCTTCGACGGACGATTCAAAGCCCAACAAGGAGCAAATACTCACTGGCTTCCCGTTCCCGCCGACAAAGTTCCCGAACCTCGACCGGGTCTTTGCGTCAACGACTCGACGACTCTTCCTGACCAATATTACTATTTCGTATCTGGTCATACCTTCATGGACGAACCCGTGCAGCCCATCTTAGGTCGTCCGCTCCTCACTCGCGCTCTTGCCAATTATCGACTCACCACAATCGCCGTAACGAACACTTCCGGTCTCGATGGCCGTCTCTACGATGTAATCTTCATCGGAACTGACGATGGAAAAGTTTTAAGTCTCGTCAACACCAATGTTAATTTAAGCAACGACAAAGAAGTCGGCATGGCTGCTCCGACAGCTTCGACCGGAGCACAGAAATTAAAATCTGTACTGACAATGGAATCACAAGTGTTCAAGCCCAAGAGCCCCGTAAGGGAAATGAGATTTGTAGGAAATTCAAATTTGCTGGTTGGGTCGGACAAGACGTTGAAGCTCATCAATGTCCGTCAGTGTTTCACGGGAAGGGTCCGGACGTGTGGGGAATGCATAGGGATGCAAAATCCGTTCTGTGCGTGGCACAAAGCAGATGCGAAATGCGTCCCGCTCCCTCTCACTTTCGACTTGATTAAGAAAAGGGAATATTTGCAAAATGTGTTGCTCGGAACACATCCTGAATGTGCTAAACAAAGGACAAATCCGGTGGCTTTCGGCGGGCCAGAACAAATTATTGGAAAAAATAATCCAGATTTTGATCGGGACGAAGATGAGGAGGAAGAAGAAGAGAAAGTGAAGGAAGAGGACGAGATGAGGAATCGACCTAAAGAGACAGCCGATGTGAGAAGGAGATTAAATTCTAATGATGATTTGGTGGTCATTGGACCGAGAAGAGGAGATTCCTATACAGCCGAAACCCTGTCGATTGCTGTTGGTGTTGGATGTGTTCTCGCAATCTTGCTGGGATTTGTGGCTGGGTGGGGTTGCAGCAGGAGATGCAAAAAGGATCATGACAACATTCCATACCCTGACACAGACTATGAATATTTTGAACAAAGACATAATCTTAATATTAATTCGTAAGTTCCTCTACTATTTTCACTTTCTCAGTATTTAATATCATATTAAAATAAATTTAAACAGCTGTAAAAGAACTTTAGAATTAACTATAAATATTTGGAATTTCACATTTAATATTTACTTGTGGATATTTAGGAGACTTGTCGGAGAAGGAAAAGAAGAAGCGACGTATGCAGAGCCTGTGGTTTTAGATGGGAAAAATATGAATAATGTAAATCACGTCAACGTGAACCAACACCAAATGCAGATGAATCTCCAACCTGATATTAACCAAGAGACGACAATGTTCCATTTTGCGCAGCCATACTCAAGAGATTTGTATAGGTAAATAACACTTAATTATTTAATCACCTGATTAAAAATTAACAAATTGTAAAATAAACCAAATACATTTAGTATGGTATACAGCCGAGAGGAATAAATTACACAAAATTAATTAAACTATTAAAAAACAATCAGTTAAACAATTTAGAAATAATGGATGAAACAATTTAGAAATAATGAATGAAACTATACTAATTTAACGAGTTAAATATCCTCGGGGAATCTGAGTAAAAGTCAATTAAATTGATTCATAAACTTTGTAGATTTGAAGGGGAAATGAATTCATCACGGGGTCTTGTTCGACCGGGAGAGGCATTCGGGAGTCTTCGGCCGTCAGGGCTTGGAATGGACGGTTACGGAACGGCCCATCGGAATCAATTACAGCAAAATAACAAAGGGATGATTCCGAATATCACCGACGGCTACGGCACTTCCAGATCAGTCAAGAAAGTGTATCTATGATCCAATGACCCTCCCAACCCTCATTTACATTTTTGATATCAAAGACTGAAAGACCCCCTTTTTTTATTCATTCTCAAATACTTCGCGGTTTAATTGGGAAAGTCATCCTTAAAACGCTTGTTTTTTTATTTTATTATTAAACTACTCATCATGGTTTAACAAACACATTTATTAAAGTTATTAATTTATTAATGAATAGCTACGTAATATTTTATAAATTCTATTAAATGCGCATTTGTCAAGAAAACTTGCGGCAAGCCAGGAAACGCAATTTTAAAAAACGTGTTTATAAAAGTGAATTACATTTCAAACATTTTAATGTGTTTGATAAAATTATGAATTGTGCAATTTGGTAAAATCGCGAGTCAAAAAAGTTTTAATATTTAAGCTATTAACATTAACCGGTATACAATATTAGACTAGTCCAACCTTCGTAGTAATTTATATTAATTGTTATTGGTTTTTAAATCAACATTGTGAATTTTGTGTAAATATTTATGTTAATTAAATTAATTTTAAATGAAGCCTTCGATCAAATCTTCTAGTTTTAATATTTAATAATTATATTTGGTACATTATTTTTATTGTGATCATTAAATGATTTTTCATATTTTATTACTATCTGTTAATAAGTATAATTCTTCGTATTATTCATTATTGAAGTTTGTGAGATGAGTGTTTAATTTATTCCATCAACTTGTAAATAACGGTAACGTTTTTCAAGTTGAACAAATTGTTGAAATTGGCTTTTATAAATTTATTTATAAAGCTGTGATACCCATCTTATACGTATAGTTTAATGTTAGAATTTAGTAAAATATTATTTTATTCAGAAATTCTTCATTTATCTAAATTCATAAATTCAACCAAAACTATTTAAAAAATTAGCTAATCTTATTGTTGGTTGAGAATCCTTCATTAACAATAATTATAAGTAATTATTTATACTAACATTCGGAGATGTAAAAAGGCTTTAAGCTATAAAACAATAATCAATATCGATTATATATTCTTAACCAATTATGAAAGAATTGATAATTACAAAGAAGCCTCTTCTGCCTGCAAATTGACTTGAGAATTAAAAGCAATAGGAGATGAAGATTAAAAGTAAGCTAAAATTGACACTAATGGGCCAACGGTAGGAATATTTTATTCAAAAATACAACTGCAGCCCAATAATTAATTAAAACGGTTCAATTAAAATAAATGTTTAAACCCATGTAACTTTGCTTTGAGATGCTTGTGGAGGGTCTATAGATGAAATTGGATTCTATGAAGTAAAGCTAAAGGATATATTAATTATAGAGTTAAACTTACAACTATTTAGAGATATTAAATAATTATTTAGCTAAGCTAGTTGTAAATTTTAAGGCAATTCAAATTTATAAAGACCTTTATAGAAAACGTATGATTTTAGAATTTCGAGCGCAGTCACCAATTTGCCTAAAAATAAAACTTAAACCGGAAAAGACTATTAAAATTATACGTATAAATTAAATACCTTATAAACTGCTATTAAAACAGCTTGTAAACCTTTGGACAATTTCTCTGATAGATTGAGTTAGGGATTTTTAATTTGAGTTTAGCGTGCAATTATTAATTAGGTAAATACGGTAAATTCTATTTGAATCCCTCTATCAATAAATTAAGATATTAAATAATGAATTAACAATATTGAATCAATGAGCGGCAAATGTAGAAAACGTTTAAATGCAATGTTAATATTTATTAATCTTTAAATGGGAAAATTAAGAAACTTTTATAATACTCTACATACATGTAAAATAATTAGTAAAATAAGTTCAATTTTGTATTTACTAACATTAAGTAAATATAAGGATGATTTGATTTAATTTGGATTTGTAATTTAATTTGTATCTGTAATTTAAACCTTAATAATTAAATGTACTAATATTTGAATTTGAATATTAAGATGAATCGAGTAAATAAATTTTTAAATTATACAAATATTAGATAAATTAAAAATTGTAATATATTAATCGTCAATGTTAATATAAATATACTTATAGAAAATTGTAAATAATAAACAATTTGTAAATATTTGAACAGACTGTACATGTATAAAAAGTATGAATGAGTGCGCGTATATTCGTATCAAATAACTTCAATTCAGTCTTAAATTACAACTTATGAAAAAGCCAATCCCAAATGGTGTAAAATGTTCGCCAAAGACCCGTTGATTCATTTACTTAACACTTCGACAGACTTCGACTCGATTGAGAAAGTTAATAAAATGTAAAGATTAAGGATGGAATTTGTTGTAATATTTCAGTACTTCTATTCTTGAATGAACTAAATCTGTGAATATGTGTAAGTTATAAAATAATGAATAAAATCATTTGTTAAAATCGAATTGTAATCAATTCTCAATTCCTCAGCTTTCTCTTATTTGTATAATTCAAATTCTCCTATATCAACGTCTCTCTTCCTTTCCTTTAAATTATTATTTATAGTAAATGGTTTTTCTTATTTAACATCACTAACATGTAAGAACAATTTATTCATTAATAAATTTTCAGCTGTTTTCTTAATGTTATTATTTATTATAAATCGTTCTTAGTCGTTAATTTTTTAATTTTAATACGGGTTTCATTATAATTTATAATAAACACGAAATGCTATCATATAAGGATTAGTGTCAAAGATTTAATTTAATGTGTTGTTGTTTGGCCCAAGACTTTGACATCTCAAGAAGGGTTACGATCAATGATCGTATATACTTGTATAATTATTTTTTATTACGTTCATTGGGAAATTATTGATTCAAATTAATAATAGGTTTAATATGGACCCAAATAACGAAGAATCAAGAACAGAATTTACACACACTGAAGAGATTGTTATGTCAATTGAAACAGCCGTATTAATTTTTGTGGCAATATTTTCATTTTTTAGCAATCTAAGTGTCATTGTCATTTTCGCTAATTCAAAATACGGAAAAAGAACATCTGCAAAACTTCTATTTGCAAACATTTCATTTTCGGACTTGATTTGGCTGTTAAGTTGTTTATTTAAAACTGAATTTTTTTAGTAATTTGTGTCCTGGATATTGCAAAATCACCATATCGTATTTGATACATATATCCGGATATGTTTCATGCTACACCATGTGCGTCATTGCGATAAAACATTTTTATTTCAATCTCATTTTACTCGAAATTTTATTTACAATGCTGCAAGTTTAATTATTATTATTTGGTTTTTATCTTTCGCAATTTCATTTTCAATTATTCAATATTCAAATGATGTAAATTTTTTATTTGAAAATTCGACAAATTTTAAATTCGAAGAGGGAAATATAACCTTTAGCCTACTGTTAACATATATATATATATATGGAATGGCGTGTTAGGCACCCTTTCACTGTTAACATAAATATATGTAATGGAAAATCTTGCATTCACCTACTGTTGTCATAAATATATGGAATAGCCAATCTCGCACTCTCCTACTGTTAACATATATTTATGTAGTGGCGCGTCCTGCACTCATCCCCTGGTGATTACATACATATATGTAATGACTTTATAAGCATAGTTAATCAAGCATGGCTAATTAAATATCAATAAATAGTAAAATGTAACATTTATATTGGGGTCAATTAAAACAATAATAGCCAAGGTATACTAGGTAATAAACCACTGAATTGAATTGTCAAGTAACACAGATATATGATAACTAAATTAGAAATGCTTACGCCACCTATTAAACAATTACCATAATTTATTAATAATATCTTTGGCGAAAAATTTAAAACATAACATGTTCTTTAAATTCTAATTTCATTATATTCCTAAGTTAGCTTAGATTGAACTTCATAACGAATTGTAATTAATATTTTTAAATATATTTTCTACAATAAAATTCATTTGTCATTTGAATTAATCCATCCATTCTTTTCAATACGTCATTATAATCAAGTAAGAATTTTAATAAATATTCATAAGATGTAATTATTTATATTATTATAATTTGATTATTTCTTTAAGTATCTTAATTTCTAAATGTATTCTGATTTAGATGAAAACTGGAAAGGAAATTAAAGTAATGCACAAACTTTTTATTTAATTCTTAGATTTTAGCAAAGTGAGATAAGTTTATTTTATGTTGAGTCTAATTTAGCTGTGTATTAACCTATTAACTATGCCTGTGTCCCTGAGTGGCAATTATTGTTGCTTGAAATAAAATAATTATATATTTAAGTAATTCATAATTTTTAATAGTTAAAAACATGATTAAAAATGAATTAATTCACAATTCTTACAATCTACATTTTATAAACATAATAAATTATCAATTGTTACCAATCATTTATAAAATGAATAAAGTTTTAATATTATAAAAATTATTATTAAATATAATTTGACATTAATATTTTTTGAAAGCATGTGGCCGTAATTGCCGTATTTAGGCAACTGCCGTAAAATTTTGAATTAAGGCAATTGCCTAAAATTTTTGTAGGATTTGCGGCAACTGCCTGAACCGGCAGTTGCCTTTACGGCAGCTACCTAAATTTAGGCAACTGCCGTAATTCCTATATCTTACATGAAGCGGTAGTTGCCGTGACGGCAGCGGGCAGTTGCCGTGACGGCAGCGGGCAGTTGCCGTCGCGGCACCCGGTAACTGCCGCTATGGCAGTTGCCGAAATTTGCCGGAAAACCTGACCGGACAACGGGAACTCAGCCCATTATCAGTACTTTATTGTGATACTGCTTACCTAGGTAATATAAGAAAATACTGTAAGAAAATTACTATTTAGTCACTGTCGCTGGTTTTCAAGTTAACAAAATCACTAGCACTAACAATAAGTGTATCTATTGTATAATAATTTAATTAGTTATAATTTTATAACAAAAAGAACATGTAATAAGATTATAGGATATCAGTCAATATTTGATAACTTGATATGCTATAAAAATATAAATCACAAGTTTTATTGATTTAAATATAAATCTGACTAAATCAGTATAGTCCAAAACCAAATCAAGTATTTCAGGTACAAATTAAGAAAAATTGATTAAATTATTATTTAATATTATTAATATATTTTTATGTGCATACATATTGAAATTTCCATTTAACAGTATACGATAAATTAAATTTTTAAAAAGAACCCATCGAAGTTATTATTATATACCTAGTTATTATTTTGCATTAAAGATTATATTTCACTGCTTGACTTTATTAGGGAAGGCAATTAACAAATTGACTATAGCTGAAAGTATATGCACTAAATAAGTGAGATAAGCTCTCAAGTCAATTGTGTAAACTGATGCAAATCTTATTCCGAAGATTTTTAAAGATTTGGCGCTCTTTCTAAAACAAGCACTAATACCCAATTTGTTCATTTGAGCAAGTTGAACAAAACTGTTTGAGTTCATCTTTACATAAGCCATTGTATAAAAGATAAATGTGAGAAATCCGAAGCAGCTCACATAGCCAATAAATAAAGACGTATGGACAATGGGATCAGGGACTAATGAAAATTTAATTGCCGCGAAAATGTAAAAGATTGTGACGGTACTGAAAAAGGGCAAAACCGTGGCAAATAAATAATAAGTGATAATATTATAGTCCTCAGCGAGCAAACGGATCATTCGGTAATATTTAATTAAATCAATAGCCGAGTTAATTAACTCCCTTTTCGCGCTTGGATCGGGGTTTTCTGTTTTGCTTCTTTCAATCATGTCTTCAAGTTCATGTCTATAAAATGTGCAGATCATAAAATAAAAATCATAAAAAGAATCATTAATTATTTAATAATAAATACTTACACATTATACTGAAAATAAATAAAAATAAATAAAGTTTATTTTACCTCAATCTTTTTAACCAATATGTCAAAACTGCTGGAAAGGCCACATATAAAAATCCATCATAAAGAAGTTTTACAAGAATCAAATGAGCAGAAATTTGACTAAACATATAAATCAAAATGTAAATTGTCCAAGATTTTGCATCGTTTCCTTTCCAATAATGTTCAGGAACGAGATTGAAATGAAAGCAAACGGTCCCGGGGGCAATTAGCCCAACAAAAAAAATGGCGCAATTCCATGAGATTTCGATCATTGTGATTAATTCAAATTGACGATAAACCCAATCGTGTTTTTCATTAACCATTTTTGGAGATGGAAATTTAGCTGAAATAATTTAAAATCATTCATTAATAAAAAGATCCGTTTAAATTGTTATTAGAATTATAAAGAATTTTACAAACTTACTTTCAAAATAAGTATCAAGTCTGATGAGATTATTTAAAATATTTGCTGAAGAACGAAAAGTCTTTACGTTCATAACATTGGAAATGGCAAAATAATAAAAACAGCAAGTTGCACTTAAATTAGTGGAAAGTTCATAAATAGGAATTCCTTCTTGTTTCACACTAAATGCCAATTTTACAATCGCATGGGCCACATAAACCAAACTAAAGATGAAATAAACTTTCCATATAAAAATATGGCTTTTGCTTTTAGTAACTTTGAATCTAAACGTCGTTTGACCATCTTGGTCAATTTCTTCACATTCAAAAGGAATCACGTTAATTTTATGAAGATATGCAAATTGCCCATGGACGACTTTAAGAGCCGTCTTGGTCAACATTTAACAAAATTATTAAATGTTTTCTTAATACAAAATCTCCCTTGACAGTCAAAAGTGTTTATAAATTAAAGTTGCTTATCCAAGAAGGTGAATGGAAGAAAATGTAAGACGTTGAGTAAATACGTCTAAGGAAAAGCATGTAATTAATTTCAATGGCATGTGATTTTTATGCTCGTAGCGTTATGGCCAATGTGAATTGTTTTTGTTTTTTAAGCATAATGTTTAATGGGAAAACGCGGTAATAACTATTTTTACTCATTTCTTGTATATATCAACTTATCAACTACTATAAAACGGAAAGTACGTGTTAAGTTTTTATGACAAAAATGACAATTTATACTTATATGGGTATAATTAATGGAATGTTGTATTGTAATTAAAGGTATTGTATACCAATCTACCTATTTAATTACAATCACATTGTTATTTTTGTAATAATGAAAACCCCCAGAAGTATTAAATATAATTAATTTTTCTAAAACGTGTCTTCTATATAATCCCTTTATATTTTATCTGAATAATTTAAATTGTGGCCTTAATAATCTATTTAAATTTCTTTGATAATAAAAAATTTATTATTATTATTAAATCAAACTGAAATAATAAATTTTTATTTATTGAAAAATGTATTATATGGTATTGTTATAAATTTATTTGATTGTTATTTAATTATAATAAATTAAAATAATTTTTTTTATAAATATTTTTTTTATTCAAGAAATATTAAATATTACTGTATGGCCACAATTCACCCAATTACATTTATTGGTCTTACGGAGAATAGCCTAAATTACAATATTATTGCTTAATTACAATAAGGTATACCTATATACAGTGTGGGCTCCTAAGCTTTCAGCATTTTCAATCGAGAATTACTTTTGTTTATTAACATATAATCATCAAAATTTGCTGAAATACTCTTAATATAACATGTTATTGAAGGCTAAATTTCATTTTAAGAATTGACTTCCATTGACCTCAATGCAGGGCCACAACCAAAAATTCAACAAATTATGAATTTTTACACATCTCAAAGGGAATTTCCTCAAAAGCTTTCGATATTACAATGCAATGCAACTTTAAGAATAATTAATATTATAAAAAATTTAATTATAATAAGAAAATGTGGATTATGCTAATCTTCTATGTAGCAAGCTATAACCTGAATTATTTAAACCATGAACAACCTCTTGGTCGGAGAAAATCCTACTTTCACCTTCACAATGGCTGCTCGCCCTTATCTTCAAAACGTTCCCCATCTTCTGATTTAAATGTGTTGTCTTCAAATTCAAATTTGTTTAACTTAAGGATATTTTTATTAAGAGCTTCTTTCATTTGATTCCATAGTTTAGGTCCAGAGTAAAGTAGAGATTTTTTACCCCAGTTTGTTCTTGGTATATATGATGAGTGAATGTTTGATTTTCTTCTTGTTTTATGATCATCAACATTTGAGGCTGCAGTAATGTAATTCTTAAAGTATTTTGGAGTAAATAAAGATGTCTGAATCCTATACATTACAGAAAGGATAGACTTTTTATAAAGATTTTCAACGTGCAACCAACCAAGATTATTTTTCATTTCCATTGAGATTTTTTCGAACTTATTCTTGTTAAGTAATAAGCGAGCTAGGGATTTAAAATTATATGAAATTTTTAAATATTTTTTTCAGCTGAACCCCATAACTCAATCCCGTAAGTGTTCTTAGGGGTAATTGTAGAAGTACATAACAATTTAAGTTGTTCATATGTCACAAATGGTTTTATAACATAAAGGTTTTTATACAATAAGTAAATACCTACTTTTTACCAACTACAATTGGGATATAATTGGGTATAATTTAATATCTTTTAGGATAGGGACATTAAATATTCTCCCCTTTACTCACTATAAAATGTGTATCTTACTTTTTAATTATAATATAATACTTAACTTGTTATAAATAATTTTTAAACTTGAAGTTAGTTTGATTGTAAAATACAATATGGTAAGACAGCTTCTATGGTATATTAATTAGAATTAATTCTTAGCCATTTATCATTTCCCTTAAAGGTTATAATACCTCGATAAAAATATAACAGATTTCTGGTCAAACGGATTAAACATGTAGAGACTTAAATATTGTTTTGAGGATTTGTGAATGTATAAAGCCAAAATAATTTCAAGGTAAGCTTAAAATAAAATAAAAGTTTTAAAAGATTTACATTTAAAATATAAGTACCTACTTAATATATGAAATAAGGTATAAGGCCAAAATTAATAAATTGGGACACTTCAACATTCTAAAGCAGACAACTAAAAATTAAATTAAGTAAAAAATATTTGTCAAAATATTTAAACTAATATTTGCGTTTTTCTTAAAACAAACTTAAAACATTTTTAGTCATTTTTTACACAATATGATTCATTTTGTTCTTAAAATTACACTTTTGTATTTATCGTAAGTTGAATGAATGAATTGAATTTTTTGCGGATTAGGAATTTCTGTAATTGAATTTAATTCCAGTACTTTATTTCTGATTTTTGTAGTAATTCCCAAACAATTTGCCCATGGAAAATCCTTTAAGAATAAATGTAATGTTATTGTTATTATTGTATCTTTCCTAAACTTTATTTTCGAATTACGAATAAAGAAAAATCGGATGTGGTTAAATGAATCGCTCTTGACAATTCTTACACATATTGCTTTTCTATGTCAATGTTCAATAAGTCCACATGATGTAAATATTAATTCATTAGTAATACTGAATTACCAATGACCAATTAAATGAATACTGCACAATGCTTATGCATAAGTCACAAATTTTCCAAAGCTTATTTTTCCAAGTATACCAGTGTTCCATTGGAAAATATTCCCCATCTTACATTTAGCTGAAATTGCATCGGGATTTCTGTCGTCAATATATGACGTATCACTATCATATTACTTTGACTTATATATAATTATCATGTAATTATCCTATATCTACTGTATAGGGAATTTTCGAAATATAAAGGGGAAAAAACTTAAGAATTTTCATTACATGTTTGTAATTGAGCATTTTAACATCTATACTGCCCCAATTAATTCAGGATAAGCAACCAAGTGTTTATGTCAAATTACCACACGTTTATTAGTGAGTTCATATATCGTAATTTTATTTCAATTTTATACCAAATTAGACATTTATTATTTAGTCTCTCTCATAATAACAAATTTTTTTTATAGTTTACGAATATCTTCACTTTTAGATAATTTTAGAAATGATTTTTAATAATATAAATATAATCAAAATGAAATCTTTGTTAACAAGATTGAAAAAGAAAAACTGTGACTTTAATTAGATTACCTAAAATTTAAAGTTTTAATATATTTCATTGTTTTTGTTATTATTTTAAAAGTAATTGAATAATTATTTTAAATATTTCCAATCATGGAAAAATTAAGAAATCCCAAAGCAAAACTTGCCAAAGCTCTCAGCATATCTCAACAATCCTTAAGAAGACTTGTTTCCAGATTTTCCACAGAATCAAATTCATTTCGAACTCAAAGTTCAGAAAATGTCTCCATTCCTTTTCCACCAGCCAGATCAAATTCACAATCAACATTTTATCTGTCATTTGATGAAATCAATTATCCAGATGAATGTCGAGTTTCGGTTCAATATGAAGAAGTTGTCGAATTTGAAGATTTTTTTGACGCTCAAGATGAAATAATTTCAAATGAAATTGAAATTGGTCAACGATTTGTTGAATCAAACGAATTGAGTGAATTTGATAGTTTTAATGAAAATTCAAATGACGTGGCAAATAAAAATACAATAAAAGAAAATAAAACAACACAAACGGAAGAGCCATTGAACGAAAAATATAAATCAATGCAAGAATGTTCAACCAATTCTGAAAATTTTGAATTTCCTACTGAAAAAACTATTGGAGAAAAAAATATTCAAAATTGGGTTGAGGAGTCAGAAAAGATAAATAAGAAAATAAAAGAAAAATTTAAAAATTCAAAACCTCAAATTGAAAAGGAAAATAGTTCGAATAAAGAAAAAGATCCAACTAACTTTTCAAGAGAAAAGATCCAAAATGTCATGGGAAAATTAAAGGAACTCACCGTTGGAAAAAATTTAGAAAAATGGTTAGAGTCAATTAATGCTCAAGCTGACAATGTTGAACAAACTCGGAAAATTATAATTTCATTTATTCGTAGAGAAACTTTAGAAAATACTTGGGAAATGAAAATGTTGAAAAAATTTAAAGGTATTTATTAAATTTAATAATCTTTTCCCTACCTATCGATCTATTTTAAAAAAGATTTATTAATTAAAATTAAAGGCTATTTTTTAAATGGTAAATAATTATATAAAGTATGTAATTTGTGTTTTTAATTGTTATTTTAGAGAGCAGTTTACCAACACAAGTTGGAGTTACAATTGGAGTGACTTTGGCATCTGCCTTAGTTGGATATGGTTCATGGATGTCTTATTCTAGAGGTAAATTATTTAATTTTGATAATAATTAGGGAAATAATAGCTATTGTACTTTAATATATTGTATCTCTTATAAAATTTTAATTTTCAGAATCCTAATTTAATGTTTTTGAAAAATTTGACTAATTATTTAATGATTATCCGAAATAGTTATTCCTCGTGTGGCGGGAAACGCATATGTGACTGAAGTTGGAATTGAATTGTTTCACCAAAGACAAGAACCTGCGTATCATCTCCTTGAACACCACGCTGAAAATGCACAATTTCTTTCATCTGCATGGGCAAATCAGTACATTCTTTGGAAATACATTTAATACATATAATTCAAATAATAATTTAAATATAAGAATGTATTTGTTTGGCAATATAATCTGGCCCAACTGGTCCACAAAATAAATATTTTTGCAAATATTAATTTGAATATTTTGTTCTATTATAAAAAATGCTTAATGGCATAAATAAATAAAACACGTAACTAGGTATTTATTTTTCTTCGGACTCATACTTCATACATAACACTAATGGGAGCGTTTCCCGGGAGAACAAGAACGACCTTTTCATTCACAATGACAATTCATAGTATCCAATACCTAAGTACTCTAAGTTTGTATCACTTTCACTTTCTTTAAGTTGTGGCCAGATATAAAAATATATTTATTTATTTCTGTCAATTTAAGTTGAAATATAAACATGTAACCAGTCATTGTCAATCCCAGTAACTAAAATAATTAATATACATAGTATCAATAATTATAGTATTTGTAGTGTTAGTAAATTGAATGTTTTTTGATGATCTTTGCCATCCATTTAAATTTTTCAATCAGTAACATAGAAATTAATTCAAGAAATTTATTCAGGGTATTTATACACGTATTAATTCACACGAATTATTTAGATGCAATGAAAATTATGAAAAAATCTTTAGATATTTTAACGCATTTTCTCCATTACTTTCAACCATTCCATCGGATTGGGAACAATTTTCTTATACGAAATACATTGATAAATCATCAGTAATTAATTATTATTTTATTTTATTACCCTATGTTGTTTGGATTTTATTCGTTATTATAATATTCATTATAATTATATTTCAAAAAATTATCTTAAATATTTATTGGGTTAAACTTGAAAAAAATTATTTTAATTGGTTATTTGCAATAATTTATGTGATTTTCCAACAAAGTAATCCAATTTTTCATAAAGTTTCAAAGGAAAATTTTAAGAATTCAATTCTTGTTGGTATTTTGTTATTAATGGGTTTTGTTTTAAGTTCAGCATACAAAGGAAAATTCTTTTTAATTCTTGTTTTTGATCCACCATCAAAAATGTATGAAACATTTGAGAATTTGGCAATGAAAGAAACAAAAATATTAATACTTACAATTTCAAGAGGAATGACATTGAATCATCGATTAGAACTTGAAAAAATTGACCCTTCATATCAAAATATTGACAAGGAATATTTTTTCAAAAGAGTGACATCACGTTTTCTGAATATTTTATCGAATGAAACTAATGTTAATAATTTGAATGTAGTTAAAAATTTTAAAAATGATATTCATTTTTCCTTTCATGACTTTTTTCCTCTTATTAATAGAATTAAATTTAAAATGCCGTTTGTAACAAATAAGGAAAAATTGAATCTCCCTAATAAATTTTATAATTTACATCAAACAAATATTTTATCAAATTTTGAGACTTATTTGTTACAATTATTCAGATAAATATTATATTAGAAATCAAATTCAGTTAGAACAAAGATATCTGTAACTTATTATTCTATGTTCCAATCAAATTCTCATTTGAACATTAAATTGTTAAATCTGCGTTCTAAAATTGTCGAATCAGGATTATATAAATTGTGGGAAGAAGGTTTTACAAGTAATTACGTTGTTTTAATTGAGGGAAATAAAAAAGAATTTTTAAAATTCAGAAAATGAAATCGTAAAAATTATAACAAAATTAACACATTTAAAAGTCTGTAGAGTCCAAAATTCACATACAATCCAAAAAGATTAAATTTTCGAAAATTGTTACCATTTTCAACAATTTTTATGTAATTATATTCTCTGTCGTTATATTTTTTATGAAACTTATAAAGGAATTAAAAATACTTTATATTTATATATTTATAAATTAAAAGCCTATTTAATAGTAATTTAAACAAACTTCTTCATATAGTAAGATTTTTAAATACCAATATTTTTAAAAGGTTATTCACGCAATTGTTAAGTCTTAAAATTAAATTGAAATAATCATTTAACACATCAAACACTATGGCGTAATAATGTAATTTTAAATAATAAACATATTATTTTAGAATAAAATTTACATTATTGTAGTTTACTTACAATAACATGTATAATCTATAATATAGATTATATAATAGACATATTATGTAAAGGTTTGTATTTAAATTTATAAAGAAACATGCTTTTTTCTTCTTCTAAACTGTAATCACTCTAATCAATGTTGAACCGCTTAGCTTCCCAACAGACCTACATGGTTTACAATGTAGTTGATTAAACGTTTCAGGGATTGTCACATTAAGGTTGACGATGGCCG
>JAQGBZ010000282.1:0-83636 GCA_034687125.1 Neelides folsomi | reverse complement strand
TAGAACCTCCCTTAGAACCACCCTCCAAAGCATTTCATTTCAAATCGGTGCCACTTGACAATATTTTTACTTTAATTGGTTTTATGGAGCTTAAGCTAGCCATGAATGCATGTTTAATTAATTATACAAATATTTATAGTATAGGTAGGTACCTAATAAATATTTTATGCACTATTTATTGATACGTCTCATATGTGTATATTATTATTTTATTAACATTGTACAGGTAAGGTATGCGCTTATGTACTCTTTATAATATGTATATTTTATTCTGTTGAAAATATTTATAATAGATATCAGTACAAGTAAAATCACTCATTGATAAATTATGTAATATTTTCATTTTAAAACAAAATTATTTATTTTGATCCAGTAATAAAGTATTGGCCGTAGTGGTATCCTTTTTGCTCAGGGTCAATAGTTTCACTTGGAGGTTCGTTCAATTTGCCCAATCCAGATCTGAAGACAAAATCTTTGATTTTATTTTGTGTCGGCTCCGACAACTTTTCAAATTCCTCCATCACAATTCTTTGTTTCTTGTAGAAAGGAAAGTCGATTTGGATTGTTGCATGAAGTTGCTCAGTAAATTCAAATTCCCCATATCTCTCTTTGTATTCCACATGTAAATTTTGAATTCCAGCATCTTTGAAAATGTTTTCAAAAAAACGCATTTCTTCTTCTCTCGTCATCATATTTCTCCATATCTTCCTTCCTTCTGGTTCTCTCATTTCGGAATCCATAAAAGGATACAGATCGCGGCCCTCCGTAATGTTTGCCAAAAATTTTCCGCCTGGTCTCAAAAGTCTCACAATATTGTTGGCCATTGTTGGTTTATCTTGAACCCAATGCAATACTCTATTGGACCAAATGAGGTCGACTGAACCTTTCAGTTTCTTAAGATTTTCGCTCAAATTCTCCCATTTTCCCCCTATGTCCCCAACCTCGTAAACGATTTTTTCGCTTGGGTATTCCTTTGAAGCGAATTCGACCATATTTTCATCTATGTCAAGAGCATAGATTTTTTCATGTTCAAAGAATTTTCCTACAACGTTGAGGGTTACGTTGCCACTGCCGCATCCAACATCAACAATTGTGTCAAATCTATAATATCATTTTATAAAAATTATACATCCCAATTAAACCAATCGCTAATTGTAATGAATTAAGGTACTTTGTATATATAATTAATATTTAAGTATACTAAGAGCAATAATGTAGTATTCAAAAGTTTGTAAAATTAAAGACAAATAATATGATAATTAAAAGAATCATTTTAGGATTTTTCACTCTTCAATTGGGAATTTTTTTAAAGAATATTTGAGCAATTTTAACCTTTTTTCGATTATTGTTCTTGCTATTTCAATGGCGTCTCTCATTTGGGGTTGATTTGTGGCATTATACAATTCTGCCTCAATTTCCATATTTTCAACTCTTTTGTTTGAATTTGAAGCTTTACTAATAAAAACGTGTTTTTATAATACTGGACGTGGGGTATTTGAATTTTATTGTGATTGATGAACCAGAGTTTAATCACAACTTCTGATGGAAAGTTACAAAAAGGAATAAATAATAATGTGTGATACAACTTATACTAAAATCTTTCAAGGTTTTCTAATATTATATTATAATCTTTTAATCTTTATGTACCTATATAACTTGAAAAATATGCATGCATATATAAATATTAATATAAAATTTTATATAAAATTAGAATGCAATATTAGTTAGATTAGTAGATATATTGTATAGTTTAATTATACTCATTTCATTAATGATAAATTAATCATTTAAGTTATTTATAAATAATACCAGCAATCGGCCAGTCTCCCGATTGGTTGATACCTTCTTTCCATTAAAAACTATTAAATGATACAAACCGTCCGATATCTGTCCCCCGACGCGGATACTTTTAAAATCATAACCCCCAGACAGATTTCGGGCCAGGATTTACAATGGATAGAAGTCGGGAGACGGGACCTTTGCTGTTCTTTAGTTATAAAATATCAGTGTATTTAGGTAATCCGTCGGCATTTAGCTCTTATTATAACAGTGTGGGCTGAATTAATATTACAAACCTCTTAAGATCGTGATAATGTCACAGAGTTTGGCATTTGCCATTCGATTCGGCTATTACCCGAGCCAGAAGGTCGGGGCGGACAGGAACGATCCGCTCCTGGCACATTATGGGCCCGGAGCCGCACACAATTTTTTAAATCATAAAGAATCAGGCAAGAGAAGGCAACTTTTTAAAAATATTTCAATAGTTTATGTTTCTCTTTCTTGCCAAACCCATTGTCACAGATTACTCAAAGACAGAGGGTAGGATCAAAAATTCCCCCCGTTACATTCGTTATTGAGGTACGACGGTAATTTGGTATATTAAACACACTTCCCACTGCTAATTCCAAAGCTAAAAGTCGGCTTACTTCAGACAAACATCAAACCAATATTTTATATAGGTAGATATTTTTAGGTATAGGTAGGTATATACTTTTAGGTTTTATCGTAGTACATAGCAAGGTCAATCTTAATTCTAATTATAAACTTACCCATATTATCTACACAACAATATGATTGCATACAGCCTAATATTTAAGTATAATATATTAAAATGCATTTTTTGTTCTTACTCGCCTGGACGTAAATTGAATTTAAAAAATAATATTAAAATACACACTAAAGAAAAACCATATAAATGTAAAATATGCAAGTATTCGACAACCACTGAGTCGAATCTTGTAATCCACACAAGAAATCACACAGGAGAAAAACCCTTCAAGTGCAATTTATGTGAATTTTCTTATGCTAATAAATACAGTTTAAAATGCCATTTAAGGATTCATTCTGGTGAAAAGCAATTTAAATGCAATACTTGTGAATATTCGACTTCTTATAAAAATCATTTACGCAGTCATATGAGAATACACACAGGAGAAAAACCATTCAAATGCAAATTATGCGATTATTTTTGTAATCAAAATCAACATTTAAAAAGACACAAGAACTCATACAAAAGAAAAACCCTTTCAGTGCAGCATGTGTCAATTATCATTTTATTGCAGAGGAGCTGTGAAGACTCATATAAGAACCCACACTGGAGAAAAACCTTACAAATGTAATTATGCAAATATTCATGCACTTAAAATGGCTCTTTAAAAGTCCACACAAGAATCCATACCAAAGAAAAACCTTACAAATGCAACAATATGCACGTATGCAGCTACTTATTCTAGTATGTTAAATGTTCATAAAACTCTAAAACACATGATGAGCACATAAGAAAATGTAAGTCACTTTAATTGTCAAGTGTTACAAATTATAAAATTAGCTTTCCGTTTTTATTGTTTCATCAAAAGTATAATTTAATAATTTATCATATCATGAATCATATCTCAAATCTTAATTTTAAATAATTATATTTCCAGAAATATGTTGTAAATTAATTAATTAAATTTTTAATATCTATCTGTATGTAAAAAGAAATAAGTAAATTCGATTATTTATAAAAAAAATTCAGTTGCTAATTTGTTTATCTAAGTACTTAGGTATGAGTAATATCAGAACAAGAATCCGCCGGACTTCCCACAAAAACATCATCAATTTCAACAACGGAAGGATTTTCAATTTGAGAACAAATTGAAACTCGACACGAAGGCAAAATGTCATTTAACGGAAAATTAAATTTCCCGTTCTCGACTGCTAAACCATCAACGCTCAATGAAAATGAATTCTCTTTTGGCGAAATGTTCAAAGTGTATTCGTGAATTTTCCCATCATCAATTTTCCCCTTCCCTTCAATGTATTTCAAAAAGTCGTTGTTTCCCTGTCGAAGTCCAACATAAACTTTTGATCCAAAGCCACCGCCGAAAGTTGGCCCAAACCTTAAAGAATATTCGTCCCAACCCAATTTCTTTGAACAACCCCCAAGTTCCAAATATGCTGAGTTAGCTGCTCCTTTCACAATCTTGGATTTAAATTTCAGTTCGATTAATTTTTTTTCTCGGAGAATTTCACTTGTTGAATTTGTGTAAACGCAGTAGAAGCCTTTTTCAGGGCGGGTTTTGAGAATCCCGCCGGTCCACTCGTATTCTCTGTATTTAGTCAAAGTTTCATTGGGAAATATTTCCCATTTGGAGCTCAGGAGTTTGCTGTTGAAGTCCTCAGATAGGAAAATGGAGGGTAAAAGACTTTTTGAAAGTTGCGAAAGTTTCTTTGTAATTAATCCAACGTTGGTTTCTTGCATGGTGATTTTCAAATTCATCATTTCAATTGCTTGCATCATTATCTGTAACAAATTAATTAATTTTTATCACAAAAACAATTCTATTATAAATAACTTGTAAATTCATAGTTTGATTATTTTTTAATAAATTAAAAGGTTTTTCTTACCATTAATTGATCTTTAATTTCTTTAAGTTTGATATCAACATTCATCATATTGTTGTTAGCATTGTTATTATTTCCATTCGTCATGATTTGAGATCTAGATTTAATATAGTTATTGTTATTCTATTGTTATAAAATTTTAATGAATTAATAAATAAATAAATCGACTTACGCAGTTTTGCTTCTTCCAATATTTCCCAATGCAGTTTGAGAATCCGCAAATGCAAAGCAGATGAACAATGTTGAAATACAAATCAAATAATTAAAAATCATTTTCACTAATATTTTAAAGATTGAGAGATTTTGTTTAAAGATTGAGGATTGAGTTATTCAGAATGAATCCTCAATATATTAAATTACAAATGAACTCGGAATAATCCCAACCGACCTTTATACTTTTTAAAATTATTAAATCTTAATTATAAATGTGATTTCGCGGAAGAATGCGTCAAAGCAATAAAAATATTGTGTTGTGATTCACGACGTGTGTGATGTCCTGAGGGCAGAATCTCAACACAATTTGCCCTCTTGAATTTCAATTACACGCTTAAATAAGAATTATATTTAAACTTAATATAATGCATGCTTATCTAGAGGTAAAGAGATATAAAAGTTTTCCATGTATGTATTGAATCAAATAATTATTATTTATTTACTGGTACATTATAAGTACGTAATCTTAAAGTTAACTTTAGCTCTTAATATTTCATACTAGAGTATTATGATATGATAAATGTAATGTATATTACTGTATTTCCTTCTTTATAGCCAGGGTTCGTTCATATACTTACTTACATTACTTATGTACTTTAGCTAACAATAAGTATGTATGTAGGTATAAGCATACTTGACTTTACTCGTACCTACTGTTGATGGTGCCAGTTAAATATTACATGTGAAATTCGCTTTATATAAAATGGCAATGTTTAAAGATAAGAAGAGTTTTATTCCTCAAGGATAAATGACATCTGTCTTGAATATTAATCAGCATCAAACGATTCCCTCTTTCTCTGACTTTTAATCCTATTTTGCAGCTGGTTTTGCAAGTGATTCTATTTGTACAATCAACAATAAAAATGTTAATATAAGTTTATTAATAATTATTTAATTCTTTGGAATAATTTATTATTATAAATAACATATGAAAATTTTAAGTATGCAAAAGAAATTTTGTTAGTGCTCTAGTGCTCAGCTCTAGTGCTCAGTTTTCGTTTAAACTTATCTTCAGTTTTGACTTGGTTCATGTCAGTATCTTGGTTGAATAAAAGCTTCTTGATCGACTTGTCAATTTTGGCTTGTTCGGTGTCAGCTGGGATTTCGGAGTCGGAGGGAACATGGGGAGAAATTGCGGGTAATTTGACGCCTTGTGTTTCTTGGTCCATGAGCATGTTCTCAATTTCCTTCTCCTGGTTGTTATGTTCTCGTCCACGAATATACTTGGCGAAAAAGAAACTCGCTCGCATACTCCCAAACATAAGGAAGAGAAACATCCCGATCCGAATCATGTGGAATTTAAACGCTGCGTCGTAGCCAACAATGGCCAAGAATGTTACACATGAGACGAATTCAAGGGAAAAAATAAGCGAGAAAAACCGAAAGGAAACTCGCGACATATTGTTTTTCTGAAAATAATCATTTTAATTGTCAAATAATAAGCCAAAATAATATTAATGGATTAAAAAATGTCATTTTTTGTTATATTCGGTTATAAAAATATTTTTACTTCAAATAAAACGTTATTTGATTATTTTTAATTATTGACTTAATTTAAACTCACCTTTGATGCTCCAATAATTAGAAATATCGAAGCAAAAAATCCAATTAAGTCAATTAAGAGAGTGACTGAAAATTAATAATTAATAATCTGAATAGTCAGTTGAAAGGGTGAACTATTAATTTTAAAAAATAGTGTATTAAAAATTAAAATAGAATTATAAAAATCTTTAAAAAAATTCTTTTGGTGTTCCAAATATGAAAATATTAACTAAAAAGCCGTAGGAAATAAATTTGGCAGGCGGGTGAAAACAGAAAAATGTCAATGAAGGACATGGAGGAATTGAGATGTCTCAGATCATAATTGACATATTGATTCCCATTGTTGTCTTTATGTCTTGGCCTCACTGGTATGAGCATCGACGGTGTTGTTTTGGGTATCACTCGAGGATTGTTGCTGAAATCATAAATTTCGTCTTCACGCAAATCGTTGCAAATATAGGTCGGGACGATGAAAGAGCAAATACAGAATGAAATGCTCACACCAAAAAGCTTTATGCAAAAAATTATTGTTATTGAAATTAAATTTTAAATGGAGAAATTCGAACAGTAAAGCTAAAGTTATTTTATGGTAAAATCTTATAATTAAAAATAAAAATTATATTTAATTTGAATTTACAATAATTCCCAATATGGATATGATGAACGCATAAAGGATGTTTGAGATACAGCAACACGCTTTGTTTGACATTATTTGAATTTGTTTATCGGGGGAATATGACTTTTTCAATTTTGAAATCAATTGAAAAATAAAAATTGAAAAATCTCCTTGTTTGGAATTATGAATTGATTCGCAACTTGCAATTTACTTACATACAAAACTCTTCTTATAAAACATAAAAAATGCATTTTATTCAAGTTTTGATCATTTCAAATACATGAAAAAAAATGTTTTCTTAGCATAAACTATAGTAGATGTTAAATTACAAGATATATTTCTTGATTACAATTTGCAAATGCTATTCATTCAGCTTAATCACAAGCAATTTTGTTATCAAAACTGGCTAAAGCAATTCCAAATGCCTGAAGTGGAGACAAAGGATAACGGAAATCAAGTGTAAAGGAGTCTTCTCCGATCCTTCCAAATTGAAGAATCACATAATCCTCTATTAAAAATAAACAATCAAATTACAGGGTAAGTGAAAGGTACATAAACTATCTAATAAATAAATTGAAAGATACCATTAACAAATATGTGTAAAAAAACTTGTAAAAAAGATAAAAAATAGCATTTAGGTGATTGATACAAAATCACCTTTTAGTTCATGAATGACTTGAAAGTTCTTGACAGAAGCTTGTGTGACTCTTCCGTGAAAATTAAGTACAAATGATTGAGTCTCATCGTTCCAAACCGGCTTTTTGTTACGGAGTTTGACAAGCCCTGTCAAATCATGAAATTTCTCTTTCTCTAAAATCCATTCCAAATCAACTTTTAGCCACAAAAACAACGTTATAAATATTCTTAAAAATTACATTAAAAATTAGATAAGAAACACGTTTACAATAGTTATAAAAATTTAAGGTTAAATAACCACTTTTTATTGTTATTACATATTTTTACAATGTAATGCATTTTATTTAATTTATCAATTAAGCTTAAAGTATGCATTTAACTTACCAACAGTAGTTTGATAAAGATTCTCAGGTCTCATTTCAACGTGTTCTATTTCATTAATCATTGCAGGAATTGTCAGTTCAAGTTTTCTTGGTCCGTTTGCTCCGAGAACATTTAGCTCCTTTAAAAAATAAATGGTTCAAATTAACTGCTGTCCATGATAATGGAATTGTTAAAGTTGGCTAATAATTACATAAACAATGACGGCCAATTCTTCCCTATAAGGCAAGGAAAGATCCATATCCTTTTTCTTCATAAGTGGAATTCGAAGGAATGATTTGGGCTCATGGTCTTTAATTGACCGTCCAGGACCATAAAGAACAAATTGAGTTCCAAACATGTTTGCACGGAGCTTCCCCACAAACTTTTCACTTTCTCGACGAATGTCATTTGAGTCAGTTGTGATAACATAATTGCTGGTTTTACATTTGCTCCTTTTTCTCGCGGCTAAGATCAAAATCTAATAAACGAATAATAAATATAAAATCATATATGTAAACAAATAAAGAAGTTTAAATGACAATGCACAAAATGGTACAAGAAACCTGTTAATATTAATAAAATGATATTTATAACAAATATAAAAATACTTTATGTCCGTCGTCATTCCTTTCAAGGTAGAGATAATAAGTTGGATGCAAAGGATGTTTGTCTCGAACTATCCGGCACTTGATCAAATGACCAACCGGAGGAGGAATCCCAATAAACTTAGTCAAATCTTCCATAATATTTAAAGTGTCGGGTTTAAACTCTCTAACGCCATCCATAATTTCAGCCTATGCATTCAAAGTTAGAATCAAAAAAAACATAAATAATTGAATTAAATTGAAAAATAATAAAATGAAGAAATACCTTGAAAAATGGATTATATTTTTCCAAATTGGCAAAGGAAGTATTTCTTTGTTTTTCTCCTATGTCAAATCCTGCAGCATCCAGATCCGTCAAAGTAAAAAGATCAAAGATCTCCTCTCTATTGATTGGATTGACAGGTGTGGAATCAACAGTGTGGACGGGGTCTTTCTTGTAAGACTTCTTGGACTTTTGAATTTGAGGTATCGGGAGATATTCATCTTCGTCAGTGCCCTCTTCAGACAAATAATCATTGAAATTAACGACCAAATTGTCATCGTCAATAGAATCCTCATCCTTTGAATTCTCATCGTCTGATTTGGGTGGTTCGGTTGGAAGGAAAGCACGCTTGATTTTTCCAAGTTTTTTCGATCGCTTCCAATTTTGTTCTTCGTCATTTAACTTGGGGATGATGATCAGCTCTTGGTATTCAAATCCATCCTTATCGGTAAAATCCCGTTCATCTTGTTAAAAAGATTAAATTAATCTCATGATTAAATTATTAAAGAATTAAGAATTACCTACTCAATGTCTGTAATTGTAAGATTTAAAGTTTAATTTATTTAACACTCACATCGGATTGAAGTCATCTCATCAATTCTTGAAGGAGGATAATATACCGTTGTCTGGTTCGGTTTCCGGTATTTGCTCAAAAATGAAAGCGCCTTTTCGATGCATTGGCTCTGATCGGATTTTTCATCGAGGACCAATTCTTCTCTCAGCTTCCTTGCCAAATTCAATTTCTCAGTCAATGTGTCATCCTCATCATAAATTCCAACTTTATTGCTGAGGATTGGCGGTTTGAAGTCCTTTTTGTGTTTTTGCAATCCGTGAAGTGGAGATTCTCCCGATGATCGTCCTGTTTCTTCATTTTCTTTTTGTTCCTTCAGCGTCGTCTTCCACTTTTCCGAGATGTTTGAAAGATCTTGTTTAGTGAACAGAGTTTTAAAGACTACATCCGGCCTTTCAGAAACTCCCTCTTCAACTTCAGGCTTAATTGAATTCAAAGAAACGTGAGGAACGTGAAGAAGCTGAGGAACGTTAGATAATGCAACGGGTTCAATGTCCGGGCAGTCCGGGCCTTGTTTAATGTGACTAATTCGCGCGAGCATTTGAAGCTCTTCATTATAAAAATTCATTTTCCCAATTTTCTTTGAGTTTCCCTTTTCCTTCTTCAGGTTCTTCGACCTTTGGCATTCACAATCAGATCAATTGAAATCAAAAGAGATCTTCTTCCAACAATACAAAAATGACAAAAAGTCTCGATGATTTAGATCACGTTCTTGTTCTCTTTAAAATTCTTAAAATTGATTTCTATCGCAATATTTTAATTTTAATCCAAAAAATATTTTAAGACTAACAAGGATCAATGTTTGACTTATCAGCGATCGATCAAGGATTGAAGGAATCGAAATTATTTTACTCGTAAAACAGATCACATTAAAAATTTCTCTTACATTTGTCAAATTACCACACATACATCGCGATCTTGGAGTGAGAACACTGAAGAGATCAGATGGCCCATGCCACCGTCCATCCAGAAGATGATGATCGACTTCGAAGTCTTTCGGCAGGAGCTGATGAACAACCCAATCATGAGGACAATGATGGTAATTATAACCAAATAAATTATTTTTTAACTCATCATGAAATCAATCAAAATTAACATTCATGTAATTAGATGAAGATGAGGATACATTTCACGAAGGGGTTAAAATCAATCCAAGACTTCTTGGCTGCCCAATAGAAGAAGTGGATGTCTTCATAACTGAAGATGTATGAAATTAAAAGTTATAATTCTAATTCTCAATTATTTGATGTCCTTATTAGATTTTTGACGTTTATATTTACATTTTTTTAAATTCACTAACACTATTTTAATTTTCAGACGTTTTGTGTTTTATGTTCTCATTACGGGACATATTACGTGAATCGGTTTTCATGTTCGAAGTCATTGTTCTTGTTCAGTCCTTTGAACCGAATTCGGAGACTTGCAATTTCGATTGTGACAACTCAATGGTTCGACGTTTTCATCATCCTCACAATTTTGTCTCAATGTATTCTGCTTGCAAGTGACCACTTTAAGGAAACACCAGTTGGTTCTGGAATTGTGCCTGAAGGTGTGAAACGAATGGAAGAAGGTCCGAAGCCTCTTGTAGAGTGAGATCAATATTTTTCAATCCAATATTTTAGATACCTTATATTTAAAATAAATAATTTACTTCAATTTTCTTAAGATAAAAACTAACGAGATGGATATTTTATTTAACTTTAGTCTTCTTTTCCTCCTTGTGTACACTTTCGAATTAATTTTGAAACTCGTTGCGAAAGGGTTCCTCTTGAATAAATTTGCATACTTGAGGAACAATTGGAACATCCTAGACTTTGTTTGCGTAATTGCTGGTTGGTTGACCTTGGGCCTTGAATACACGGACCAACAAAACCCTGGAAATTTGGATTTTTTACGAACTTTAAGAGTTCTTCGAGCTGTTAAAACAATTTCAATTTTGCCAGGTAAAAATATTTGATTATGAATAGATTCTTAAAGAAAATATTTCTAACTTTATTAACCTTGTTCAAAAATAATTAATAGATTGTAACTAATAATTAATCGATTGTTTTTCAAGGGCTTCGAACAATGATTAACGCGCTTCTAAAATCCATCGTTAAACTCATTGAGGTTTTTGCTTTGACTTTCTTCTGCTTGATTGTCTTTTCCCTCGTTGGTCTTCAAATGTTCATGGGGAAACTTCTTCAAAAATGTGTTGTGAACAAAGGCGGAGTTGCAGATTTGGTTGGACATGATCCAATTAATCCGAACGATACTCACAGACATTTGGATTATTATCAGTAAAATGAAATTGACTTTCCAATTAATAGATATTTATTAAAATTCAATTTAATTTGTATTAAGTTTGTAGGTTGTTAACACCTATATCATAAAATTTATTGATTTCTAATTATTTGACCAATATTGATTTTTATACTAACTATAAAATGCACTATAAATGTCAGTTGGATTCATGATAATCGAAATTGGCTCCAACGGGATTTTCCTGTTAAAGAATTCCTTCCTTGTGGGAACGACTCATTTTTAATCAGGACATGTCCAACTGGATACACTTGCTTAGAAAATTTGGGAGATAATCCTGACAATGGATGGATGAGTTTTGACACTTTTTTCGCTTCAATGCTCACCACGTTCCACCTTATATCTCTGGATTATTGGGAAAGGCCTTATGAACTGGTGAGAAATGTTGTCTCTATATATTATTGTATTTCGCATAAAATAAGAAAAATTTCATTTGGGATTAATGACGATCTTCATTTAAATTAACAAGGTAATGTCTACGAAGGGATGGATATCCTTACTCTTTTTCATCACTGTGGTATTTCTTGGATATTTCTATCTCCTCAATCTGATGCTGGCAGTCGTGGCGATGAGTTACGAAGAAGCAGTTGCGAGCGATGAAAGCGTGTGTTATGATCAAACTTAAATATTAACTTGTAACTTTTTTTTTGACAAGCATTTTAATCTCTCAAAGGAAACGATGACCAAATTCCAGAAGTTGAGTCTTCATCGACAAGACTCTTCATTCAGTTTCCACGAACCTGCGAAATTGAAATTAAAGATTATGACCACCTACAAGAAAAAAATTCCTTCAGAAAGAGAATTGTTGGCGAAAAAAGAATTGCATATTAATACTGACAGTAGACGTAAGCTTATTATTCAATTCAACACAATTTGGATTATACTCACTTTTTATAATCGATTTCTATTATGTATGTTAAATTGTAAGTAATTCATTTATAAACAAACGTTTAATTTTTGTTTAGATTCTATCGTAAGTGCTAGTCCCTCAATCTTGAACCTCGATGGTAAGGAATTAAGTTAATGAAATACACTCTACCATTACCAACATTTAAAAAAATTAATTAATAGATAATTATCAAATCTAACTAATTTTCTTTTTAATCTTAGTGGGTCGTAAAATTTCAGGAGGAAAAACAAGCAAAACAGATGAGAAAATTATTGTAAAACTTAATATTTTAAAATGACATTTTCGCATAAATTATTAAAATTAAATATAATTTTAGCAATATTATATTGTTGGCAATTTATTTTTAAGGTACTTCCAAAAGAGTCGTCTCAAAGTATTCTAACAATCTCACAAACACCATCCAACCCCAAGCAAGGTTAATGTTGTTGAATGTAAAATATTCTAAATTTTGAATCACTTCAATTTCTCAACTATTCTCATTTTAATTGCTCAAATTCAAAATAGATTTCAGACGAAAAATTCGAGTTTTAATGAAGAAATTCAAAGTGAAGTTCAAGCCTTTGGTCACACACAGAGTTTTTGAAATCTTCATTACTATTTGTATTATTTTGAATACAATCATCATGTCCACTGAACATCATAATTCTTCTGAAATATTAGTCACTGTTTCCGAATACGCCAATTACGTATGTTATAAAATAATCAAATCAAAATATTGAAAATGCCGAGTATTTTATAACATGATAACAATTAAGCAACTTGTTTATAATATTTTTCAACGGTTAGATCTTCACTGGAATCTTTACGCTTGAACTTTCTTTCAAGTTGCTTGCATTGCAAAAAGATTATTTCAAATCTGGATGGAATTTGTTTGATCTTTTGATTGTTACGGCTTCATGGGTTGAAATCGTTGTAGTGGCTGGCGGGGCGATCGAAAATGGAGCTGCGTTTGGATCTTTGCGTTTGGTTAAAAATTCTAAATAATCATCATTAATTGTATCCTATAAAAATTAATATTTAATTCAATTTGATAATACTTTTAATTTTCAATTCTTTCAGCTCCGAATTTTCAAATTAGCTAATAATTGGATCACGATGAAAGTTCTGCTTAACATCATTTTTGCCACTATGGGGGCTTTGTGTAATCTAATTATTGTTGTTTTGCTCGTCATTTACATCTTTGCAGTCCTTGGAATGCAATTTGTGGGTGAGGGATATACGCAGAAAGCCTTTTGTGGTGTCAATGGGGATCCAACTCATGCCAAATGCGAAGGAGAAAAAACATTTGATTTTCCCACGTAAATTATTTTTAAAATGTTTAATTTAAGCTTAATGAATTTACGCTAAATTACTTTCATGAATGTTTAAATTAACTTGTTATACATTAGATGGAGATTTGATCATTTTGGTTATGCCTTTATGATGATTTTTCGAATCCTTTGTGGCGAATGGATTGAAGCCATGTGGGAATGCTTAACAGCTCAAGAACCCGATCCTTCATTATATCCAATGAAATCAGATGGAAAGGTTTTTATTCTTTTTATTTTCAAGTACAATAAACCTTTATAAAAAATGGATTTTTAAACGAATGATAATATTTAAATAATTCTTTAGTGGAAATGTTTTGTGATCTTCATCTTGGGCACAGTTGTTGGAACTTTCATCGTCCTCAATCTTTTTTTGGCTCTTTTGCTCAACAGTTTCAATACCGAGGAATTGAATGCTCAAAGAGAGGCAATTCCCTAATAACTCAACTTTTAATTGTATAAGTTATGAAGCTAATGCAAATTGCCTTTTGTCTTCAGAAAGAGTTGGAAGCGTCCGGTAAAGTAGAAAACATGAAAACAATCGTGGGACTTTTTATGAAACCGAAAGAAGAAGAGGAAGAACAGCCAGAGGAAGTGGACAAAGCAGCGGAGATTGCCCTAACACATGCAATTTTTAAAATAATATTTAGAAAATAACATCATTTATATTCAAAATAAATCATTTTATTATAGAATATTTACATTAGATTCACAATTATTCCTTGAATTAAGTCGATTTAACTCATTTAATTTAGGTCAGAAAGGTCGAACGGAAAAAGAAATTCAAAATGGTGACTAAGCGGGTGATTATGAGAAACAGAAAAGCCGCGGCTTTGACAGCTATTGAAAAGGGGGAAAAGGCAGTCATGAGATTAAACTCGAAAACGTCAATGGAAAATAAAGATAGTTTACTTGAGGTTTATTTAAATATACATATTAACTTTATTTATATAAACAACATTTAACATAAGGCCAGCTTTTAATTGCTTGCTTGTTTTACAGACAAGTTCTACCCAAGTGAAGGTTTCTTCAACACCAGACAGATGTTGCCCTGAAAGATGCTGGGGATGGAATATCCTCGGATTTTCTGAGTTTATTGAAGTTTGCTGCTGTTGGAAAGTTTGGGATCGGATCAGAAAGATTTGCTTAAAAGTGGTAACTTATTCCTATTTCGAATGGTTCATCCTCTTTCTCATCTTCTCTTCGAGTATTGCTCTTTGCTTCGACGATGTCAATTTGGAAAACAACAAGAACCTTCAATTGGTTTTATTCAACATGAACACTTTCTTTACAATTGTGTTCATCATTGAGATGTTACTCAAATTGACGGCTTTGGGGTTCTGGAAATATTTCACTAACTTTTGGTGCCTTTTGGATGCTTTCATTGTTATCGTAATAATAATTCCTGCTTAATTATTCTATCTCAAATGTTCTTTCTTTAGTACAAAATTTGACATTTAATGTTTAATTTATTTAAATCCAGTAGATGTTATATTTATCTTTAATTATTAAATAGGTCAATTTGGTTTTGGTTTATTTGGAAATTGCCTCTGGTGACAATATCGAAAGTAAAAGATCTAATTTGGGCGCTTTAAAGGCTCTGAGAGCTTTGAGGGCTTTTAGACCATTAAGAGCAATTTCAAGATGGCAAGGAATGAAAGTAACTTTTAACCAACATTATATTCATGTTACGTTTAATTTTATAATTACAATCAAATTATACACTTATACAATTTAATAAAATTCGTTTTACCAGGTCGTAGTGAACGCTCTGATTTATTCAATCCCGGCCATTATCAATGTCTTACTCGTCTGCCTTTTATTTTGGCTAGTTTTTTCCATCATGGGAGTTCAATTGTTCAAAGGAAGATTCTATAGATGTATTAATGATAGAACAGGAGAACTTGTTCCTTATAGAGAAGAACATGAAGGAAAAGATGTAATAATCTTTGTTACTTTATTCATAAAATTTCCTTTTATTGCTAGATCATAGGAATTTGAAATACCCATTTATATAAATACTTTACCTTAAATATGTTATAATAATATATTACTTTAATTTTGTAGGGTAAACACGTTTATAACTTCACAGAATGTTGTGAGCTCGCCCTAGAAAAGGGTTTTTCTTGGGTCAATTTCGATCCTAATTTTGATAACGTTTTCGAAGCTTACCTTTCACTTTATCAAATTGTATGATAATAACAAGCTTTGAAATTTAACTTTAAAATTATTCTTAATAACTTAATGCATAATGGCTTTATTTTGTCAATTATATCGGATTATTATTTCAGGCTACTTTTGAAGGTTGGATGGAAATCATGAAATTGTCAGTTGATATTGGAAGAGAAAACGAGAATCATAAGACTGATCGACAGTTGTGGTATCATTTATTTTACGTTGTATTTATTGTACTAGGATCATTTTTCACTTTGAATCTCTTCATTGGAGTCATCATTGACAATTTCAACATGCTCAAGAAAAAGGTTCATAACTTTGTTCTTTCCAATCTTTTTAATAATTAATTCATTTTTCAAAATCATTATCATTTATTGATTTTATTGATTTATTGTGTTTTTGAAAGATTTTTTTACATTTTTTCTCTCTTCAGTATGAAGGGAATCTTCTCCAAGTTTTTCTCACTCCAACTCAAAGGCAATACTACACAGCCATGAAAAAACTGGGAAGGAAGAAGCCAAAGAGAGTCATAACGCGTCCAATGAACAATTACATTGCACTCTTTTATGATATTGCAATTTCACAAAAGTATTAATCTCCTTTCCAATTTATAAATAAACACATAATTAAAATCTCTCATAAATGATAAGAAATATCATGTTTATAAATTTTAATGTAGGTTTTATATATCATTATTTTAGATTTGAAATGTTCATCTTTTTAATAATTTTTCTCAACATGATTGCAATGGGATTTGATGAATATAACCAAAGTCAATTTAATACCCACATCCTTAAAACTTTGGATTTTTTCTTCATCACTATTTACATTTTAGGTAATATTTTCTATTTATTTTATACATAACTTAATAAAATTAAGTTTAAAATCATAATTAATCAATTTATATAAATTTTTAGAATTTGTGATCAAAGTAATTGGTTTTCGATATCATTATTTCACCGTGGGTTGGAATATATTTGATTTTATCCTCATTTCCGTCTCCATTGTCGAAACATTCTTTTTTAAAATTGAGGGAGCTATTGATCCAGCTATCATAAGAGTTGTTCGGGTGTTTAGGATAGGACGAATCCTTAGATTCATAAAAGTGAATTTTGAGACAAATTATTTGAATTATTTTTGAACTTTAGGATATATTTTTCAAATACCAAGCTCATTAAATAAACTTATTATTAATTTGATTAATTTCAGGCTGCAAAAGGAATTCGAAAATTGCTTTATGCTTTAATTGTCTCCTTACCAGCTTTATACAACATTGGTGCTCTCCTTGCCCTCATCACTTTTATTTACGCCATTCTTGGAATGTCATTTTTTGGTAAAGCTCCAAAATATGACACCTATGATGACTTTTTCAACTTTGAAACTTTCTTCCAGTCTTGCCTTGTTCTATTGAGGTACATTCATTAATATTTCTCTGCATTACTAAACTGAATTGACGAAATGCAATAAATATTAGTAAAATGTAAGTACTAATATCTGTAGTTTTAAAATTGCCAATTTTCTGACTTCACAGGTTGATGACTTCAGCAGGTTGGAACGAAGTTTATGACGCTCTTTTTCAAAGTGAAGAGCCCATATGCGGGAAATACCGAAAGTTAAAATGCGGCGGTCCCAATGAACCCGACTGTATCAACCGTATGTTAATGACGGGATACATGATATCTTACATTGCAATTTGCTGGCACATTGTCATTAACATGTACATTGCCGTTATTTTGGAAAATTTCGAAGAGGCCAATAAAGAGGAAGATATTGGAATTGTGGAAGACGATCTTGACATGTTTTATAGAAGATGGGGAAGGCAAGTTACATAATTTTATTTTTGCATAAGCTTTATATTGGTAGAGTCTTTATGTTAATTAATATATATTTTAGTGTAGTAAATTATTTATTTCAATAATTATCAAGTATCTGTAATAAAAATGTGTAATTAGGTATGATCCTGCTGCAACTCAATTTATAAGTTTTGATCTACTTTCGGAGTTTTTGGCAAGTCTCGAAGCTCCTTTGAATATTCCCAAACCAAATATCGTGGCGATCGTTCTTTTCAATTTGCCAATTGCCAGAGGGAACAAAATCCATTGTTTGGATATTCTCCATGCTCTTGTGAAACATGTCATTGGACATGTGGATGATAGCGATGATTTCAGAAATGTATTTAAAGATTCATAATATTAAAATTAAAATATCCATAATGGGAATCTACATTGTAATTTTAGATTCAGTTTAAATTAATTGATTAGAATCGTGTAACAGCTTAAATAAAAATGATATTTTATTTTAGCTTCAAAGCCAAATGGAAAAGAAGTTTAAACAACAGTTCCCTCAGAGGAAAGTTTTAAAACTTATTTCCTCCACAAGGATATGGAAAATTCAGAACAACGCGTCGATTGTGATCCAAAGAGCTTGGAGGAAATATTATGCTAGACTCCATTCTACTGAAATTCCAATTGTGAAACGCCAACCGCTACCCCAACAAAATGATAAAAAGAAAAGGGACTCAAAAGGGAAAAAATGAAAGAAAAAAATTAAATAGATTATTTACCAAAGTGAATTACTTAATATGATGTAAATCCCATTTTATAAAATTGCAATGTAAATAGTTTGCTTAAATGCTAAAATCTGTTTTCCTTTCGCTGTAATATAATGCCCAAAGATTTGTAATGTTGTTCAAGTGCTGTAATATTGTTCAAATGCTGTAATTATTGTTCAAGTGTCAAATATAAATCTTGGGATTTTATTTTAAAATTTTGTCAGTTATTAATATCAAATTGATATTTAGAATTATCTTAATTATTTATGCTCGTGATTAAAGATAGAAAGAAATTAACGATTTAATCGAGTTCAAAAGTAAAATATCATAATTTACAAGATCAATGTGTTAGTTCCTATCGAAATCTTTTATACAAAAATGTTTTTTACATATTTTTAAACGGTTTACTTTTAAAATTGTGATTAACTTTTAAAACATCATGCGGAAGGCTTCTGCTCTTCCTCCTCCTCCCACTCCTTTACTAGATAGACGACGTAAATCAAGGAATTCAGCTGCTGCGCTTGAAGAACATCCACCAAACGAGGGTTTTTTATTTAATTTTTTTTCATACCATTTAATTATTTTTAGTCATTTGGCCAATAACCATATGTTAATCTTTTAAAATGATTTTTTGTTTAATTAGAAGACGAAGTGAGTATTGATGAACATGTTACAATCAACTCTAGATTCCTCGGTCGTCCAATTGAAGAAGTCGATCCGTTCATAATTGAAGATGTAAATTATCAACAACTTTTACTCATAATTTTACTATATCCGTTTATAAATAAAAATTGTTATTAATTTGTTGAATATAATTATTTTAAAAATGTCAGATTAGCAATATTGACGCTATGAATGTATAATGCATTAAGATTATCTTTTGATAATTTTCCAGACTTTCTGCGTGCTGAGTACTCATTTTGGAACTTGTTATGTCAACCGATTTTCCGCTACAAGTTCTCTTTACATCTTCACTCCTTTGAGTCGGATACGAAGATTTGCCATCAAGATCGCGACAAATCAATATTTTGACATTGTCATCATATTAACTATTATTGCCCAAATCTTCTTACTGGCTAGTGGTCGTGTCGTAGAAGATCCCAAAGGATCAGGAAATATTACAGAGCCGTCACAAAGGATTGAAGAAAGCCCAAAAGCATTGGTTGAGTAAGACGAAAGAAAATTCTTTTAATCAATTAAGAAATATTTAGAAAATGAATGTTAATATAATTTTTAATTTTATGCAGCTTTATGATGCTCGTTGTGTACACTTTCGAATGTTTGCTAAAGATCTTGGCTAAAGGATTTATAATGAACAAGTTTGCCTATTTGAGAAATAAATGGAATACCTTGGACTTTGCATGTGTTGTCGCTGGTTGGGTAACTTTAGGACTTGAATATACCGGAGGATCCAATCCAGGGAATTTGGACTTTCTTCGAACGTTCAGAGTATTGAGAGCTGTCAAAACTATTTCTGTCTTGCCAGGTAGTATTTAATAATTTTTAATTAAAGTAAAATGTTCTTTAACTTAATTGCTCATTTAGGACTTCGTATGATGATCAATGCTTTGCTGAGGTCTGTGGTTCAACTTATTGAAGTGATGGCACTCACATGTTTTTGCCTCATTGTCTTTTCCCTCATTGGTCTTCAGATGTTCATGGGGAAGCTTCTTCAGAAATGTGTGATTATAAGAGGTGGAATTGCCGACACGGGGGGAAACCCAATCATTAATCCAGATGATCCTTTAGTTGATTTGTATTATAATGAGTAATAGTAAAATATTCTTGTCTTTATTTCTTTTACATTTTTAAAAAATCAAATAATAACTTTTTCTTTATTAATTTACATTGTGTATCCTAAGTTGGGTGAACGATCACCGAAATTGGCTAATGCGAGATTTCCCCGAAGACGAATTCATGCCATGTGGAAATGGAACTTATCTCATAAGGTATCAAACTAACTTACAGATTTATTCAAATTAACTGTTAAGGATTTATCAATTGTATAGAAACTCCATTTTTAATATTTGACTTTGAAGGAGTTGTCCCAACGGCTACGTTTGCTTAAAAGATTTAGGAGGAAATCCAGATGATGGCTGGACAAGTTTTGACAATTTTTTCAACTCAATGCTCACAACATTCCAACTTATAACATTGGATTATTGGGAAAGACCTTATGAGTTGGTAAGATTTTGATGTATTTCTAGGATTTGTAAGATTTTTTAAATTAAAAATTAAACACTAAAATTAAACACTATTTAAGCTTTAAAAGGTTAATTATTAAGCTTTATCAATGTTTTATTCAAAAGGTGATGTCAACGAATGGATGGTTTTCGTTATTTTATTTCCTCACTGTTGTTTTTCTTGGATATTTCTATCTTCTGAATTTGATGTTGGCTGTTGTCTCGATGAGTTATGAGGAAGAACTTTCAGAAGCTGACTTTGTAAATTATCAATTATACAATTTATCAATTAATTACTTAATATAGGTTTATTGGTGATAATTACATAAATTGTAATTACTATTGATTGTCATTAATAGGGGCCTAAAACAAAGTATCAGCAGTTAACAATTCACCGACAAGATTCTTCATTCAGTTTCAAAGAACCTGTCAAATTGAGTGTGAAGTTAATGGCTAAATACAGAAGAAGAACGCCATCAGAAAGAGAGTTGATGGCTCAGAGAGATAGGAAACGGTCCATTGCAAGCAAGTTCTTTTAGTTCATAATGAAATTTAGGAATTTTCACTTTCAATAAAATAACGTTTCCAATAAAATAACTTTGATTTAATTATGTTTTATTAGGACGAGCCCATCGAACCGAATCATTTGAAGATCAAGTCGACCATGAAGGTGAATTTATAATTAATATAAATAAATTTATAATTAAGTTTATGTAAACAAAAATTAAATTGAAAATGAAAATGAATACATAGTTGAAATGAAAGATTTTTTAGAATCTTTCGTATTAAATTATTAATCTTTTTTTATTAAAGTTAATGAGGCGGTTTCTATAATTGGAGATGATGGAGAACCTTCGGTTCATCATTACAATCCCTTGGTTTGAATAACATTTTATATCCATTTTACAAGTTATAATTTAATTAGAAGTTTCTAACAACAATTTTTTTAAAAAACAGACCGTCCTGCCAAAAAATGTTAAAACTAAAAGTGTTCAAGTGTTCAAAAAGAGGACAGGGTTTTTTGGTAATTTTGCAATTTGTCATATATTAATACAAATACCGAATGACCATTTTTAAATAAAACTTTATCTTATTCTTGTTTAATAAAATTAGAAAATAATAAAGTTTTATTATACCTTCAGGTTGTATGAAACATGTGAAACGAGCTTTGAAAAAGATGAAAATGACTTTAAAGCCAATTGTGAACCATTTCATGTTTGATGCTTTCATAACAATTTGCATTATCCTTAATACGATCATCTTGTCAATTGAACACAACGATTCATCATATATTTTAGAAAACATTTCTAAAATTGGAAACATTGTAATATTCAAATAACTACTAAACTACTATAATTCTTATACAGATAGCTTTCTTAACTTTTTTACAATTTTTTAACTTTTCAGACATTTACTGTCATCTTCACTCTCGAGTTTTTATTTAAACTCTTCGCACTTCAAAAGGAATATTTCAAATCTTATTGGAATTTGTTTGATCTTTTTATCGTGACTGCCTCTTGGATTGAAATTGTTTATGTGGAGAAAGTTTCTTCTGATAATGCAGCTGCATTTGGGTCTTTACGTTTGGTAATCTTAATAAAATTAAGTCATGTGAATTTTAAATTAAATTCCAATTTTGTTTACAGCTTCGAGTTTTCAAACTGGCTCAGAGTTGGATAACAATGAAAATTCTCTTAAATATCATCTTCTCAACTTTGGGAGCTTTGATCAATCTCATCATTGTTCTTTTACTTGTAATTTACATTTTTGCTGTTCTTGGGATGCAACTGCTTGGGGAAGGATACACAGAAAAAGCATTTTGTGGAAACACGCGGAATCCCTCGCCCGCTCCTTGTGATGGATTAGATGAAAAGAAATTCCCACCGTACGTTTTATCTTTTTTCATATTTGATGAAGAATGATACTCTGATTTAAATGTACTTTATGTTATTGATAAATAGAAGATTGAGCTTCTTTGAGATTCAGACAATTTAAAATAATTAATTTTGGTCTTTAGATGGAGATTTGATCATTTTGGCTACGCTTTCATGATGGTCTTTAGAATCCTTTGTGGTGAATGGATCGAACCAATGTGGGAGTGTTTGAAAGCTCAACAGCCCGATTTGTCACTTGCTGTCCCGAAATCGGATGGAAAGGTTTTTTTATAAAAATTATGGATATGATAATTAACATTCCTAAAATTAAACAAAGTCCTTCAAATTTAACCATTTTCTAACACACCATATAACGTTTCTCTAATTGCATGAGCTAAGAACTCACTATAAAAATAAAATATAAGGACCGGAAATTATAAGAATTTTAACTAAATTGGATTATGACACTTTTTGTAGTGGAAGTGTTATGTAATTTTTATTGCTATCACCATCGTTGGAACTTTCATTATTCTCAATCTCTTCGTGGCTTTGCTGCTCAACAGTTTCAACACCGAGGAGCTCAATGCTCAACGAGACGTAATACATGATTAAATTTTATTTTTTAATCAATTAAATTAACACATTGTTTAGAAAGAATTAGAAGCCACAGGAAAATCAGAGAATTTGAAAAGGATCGTCGGAATCTTTCTGAAGCCCAAAGAACCGGGAACAGAAGAAGATGGTGAAGAATCAGAAGCGCAAATTTCCCCAATGCAAATCAAAAGACTTTCAATGACGAGGGTATATAATTATCAAATATAAAATAAATAAATTTTTAATTTATATTCAATAAACAAAATTCATCCACAGGTCAAATCAAATGCCACTGGAAAAAAACAATTTCGTCTATTGGCTAAGAAAGTCATAATAAAGAACCGGAAAGCCGCGGCCCAAGCGGCCATTGAAAGAGCAGAGAAGAAAATCATGAGAGTGAGTTCTAAAACAACGATGATGAACGAAAGAAAGGACAGCGCTCTTGCGGTTAGAAATAAATAATTTGTTTACATTTTAAATATACTGTAATTTTATAATTACAATCATTATTTAATTATTATTCTTATTATCTTATTTCTTATATTTTAATTAGTTATTAAAAATGTAGAATACGAGCTCAAGTTTACTCCGTGACATGGAAAGTCCTCAAAATTGCTGTCCTAAAGTTTGTTGGGAATGGAACATTTTCTGCACATCTGAACTCTTCGACGTTTGCTGTTGTTGGAATTGTTGGGAAAAAACTCGGAAGTTTTGCTTTAAATTGGTTTTCCATCCCTATTTCGAATGGTTCATTTTGTTTTTTATCTTTGCTTCGAGTTTCACCTTATGCTTTGAAGACATTCACTTGGAGAGAAACTTGGGACTTCAACAAGTCTTGCTTGGGTTCAATTTGTTCTTCACGGTCGTTTTCATCATTGAAATGTTTCTCAAAATCATGGCATTTGGTTGGTGGACATATTTCACGGATGTATGGTGCATTCTGGACGCTTTCATTGTTGTCGTAATACAATTTAAATTATTTTATTTTAATTCTATTTTTCTACATAATATAAAAATTATAATTATCAAAAATTCATTTGGGCATTTCAACTTATAAGATAATTTCTAGGTGAATGTTATTGCATTTTATTTTGAAATTGAATCCCGATTGAGTGGAAATGGACCGAGCAGTAGCAACATTGGATCTTTTAAAGCACTGAGAACTCTGAGAGCTTTTAGACCTCTGCGAGCAATTTCAAGATGGCAGGGTATGAAGGTAAAATTTTAAATAAAACAATTAGACAAAATTACAACTTTTAACTTTAATAAATATAAGATTGAATTTTAGTAATAATTTAATTTTGGCAAGAATGGTTTATAAATATTTAAATAGGTCGTTGTGAACGCGTTAATTTTTGCAATCCCATCTATCATCAACGTGCTCCTTGTTTGCTTATTGTTTTGGCTCGTTTTCTCCATTATGGGAGTTCAATTATTCAAAGGAAAATTCTACAGATGTATCATTGACAAGACTGGAGAGCTTGTTCCTTACAGAGAAAAAGACGAAGAACAAGATGTAATACATAATTATACATATTTAAAACCTTAGTTATTTTCATTTTACAATAAAAAAATATTCAATTCTTTGTGCTAACAGGGATTTCGAGTTCACGACAAAGATGAGTGTTGTTCGCTTGCTGATTCAAAAGGATATTCTTGGGTCAATTTCGTTCCAAATTTTGACAATGTTTTTGAAGCATACTTGTCTTTGTTTCAAATTGTAATATATTGCATTTCTCATTAATTCGTCCTTTTTAGTTAAAGAGAAAATTATTAAAAGATTTGACCTAACCTAACCTCTTTCAATATTTGTATAAACACAGGCGACATATGAAGGGTGGATGGAAATTATGAAATTGTCGGTTGATTTTGGAGTTACTGACGAGCAACACAAAACAGATCGAAATATGTTTTATTATCTTTACTATGTCATTTTCATTGTGCTCGGCTCCTTCTTTACTTTGAATCTCTTCATTGGCGTTATCATTGATAATTTCAATATGCTGAAGAAAAAGGTTTGATTGATATTTTTTAAATTATCCGAATTAAGTGTTAATTCAAAAGATCCAATTATTTAATTTTGTTTCAGTATGAAGGAAATTTGCTTGAAATTTTTCTCACTCCTAATCAACGTCATTATTACACCGCTTTGAAAAAACTCGGGCGAAAGAAACCGAAGCGTGTGATCAGACGACCAGACAATAATTATCTTGCTCTCTTTTACGACATTTCAATGTCACGCAAGTAAGAGGATTTTTATATAAAATTGAATCAACTGTATTACTTTTTTACAATACCAATACCAATTATCTTAAAATATTTAACCCTATTAAAATTTTTCTTGAATAATAAATCTTTTTGTTTTATGTAGATTTGAAATATGGATGTTTTTTATTATATTTATCAATATGATTGCAATGAGCTTGGAGTATCACGGACAAGAAGAAATTGACAGAGATTTCCTAAGAGGACTTGACGTCTTCTTCTTCACAGTTTATGCATTGGGTATTTTAAATTATGTGACATGTGACCTGGGAAGAATAAGGATAACTTTTTTAATTAATAAATTATTTAATGATTTTGTATTCTAGAGGTCATCGTAAAGATCATTGGGCTCCGTCATCATTACTTTACCCTTCCTTGGAACTTTTTTGACATCATCCTCGTCCTCATTTCTGGAATTGACTATTTCTTCTATCAGATCGAAGTAGTTGAACCAGCTATTATACGAATCATTCGAGTGTTCCGTGTTGGGCGGATTCTTCGTTTTATTAAAGTTTGTCTTATGTACTTTTGTTATTTTGTGCCACTCTAGTAGAATGATATGATCAAGTACCTACGGATTGAGAAATTGGGATGTATGGTCCACTGTCCACTCCATATATAATAATATTGACAATTTTAATATTTCAGGCGGCGAAAGGAATTCGTAAATTGTTATTTGCACTGATTGTCTCTTTACCTGCTCTCTACAACATTGGTGCTCTTCTTGCTCTCATAACTTTCATTTATGCAATTCTTGGAATGAATTTCTTTGGAAGAGCTCCCAAATACGAGACATATGACGACTTTTTTAACTTCGAAACATTTGTTCAATCGTGCCTTGTCCTTTTAAGGTAAGTTTCAATACACAGTACATGTTAGTTTTCAAATTAAGATTATTCATTGTTTTACTAAAATTAAATTAATGTATCTAATTCAGATTGATGACTTCCGCCGGTTGGAATGAAGTTTACGACGCGTTGATGCAAAGTCCACCTACTAAATGTGGAAATTACCGGAAATTGAAGTGTGATGGAGAAGGGGAACCTGAATGCATTGACAGGGTTTTAATGACCGTTTACATTGTCTCGTACATTGCAATTTGCTGGCATATTGTGATCAACATGTACATTGCCGTCATTCTTGAGAATTTCGTGGAGGCGAACAATGAGGAGGAAATTGGAATTATTGAAGATGATCTTGATATGTTTTATGCAAGATGGGGGAGGTAAGAATTATAGTAAACTTAATTATACAATTACTCTATCAATAGTTAACTTATCATTAATTTGTAAATAAAATATTTTATATAAAACTGTGATATATTTCAGATACGATCCGGCAGCAACTCAATTTATCAAATTCGACTCTCTCCCCGAATTCTTAGCAGGTTTAGATGCGCCGTTGACCTTTCCGAGACCGAACATTGTGGCCATCGGGGCATTCGACTTGCCAATTGCTCGTGGTAATAAAATCCATTGTTTGGACATTCTCCACGCCCTTGTCAAAAATGTGCTTGGAAATATAGAAGAAGGGGAAGAGTTTAGCACCGTAAGTTAATTAAGTTAATAATTAAACTACCGATTAATTTAACTTACCAAATACCATCATTAAAAAATTTTTACCAATCATTTATTCTAGCTCCAAGTTCAAATGGAAAAGAAGTTCAGGAAACAGTTTCCCGAACGGAAGATTTTAAAAATTATTTCCTCGACTAAAATTTGGAAGATTCAACACAATGCAGCCATTGTGATCCAAAGAGCTTGGAGAGCTTATCGCGGTCGGAAACATCCACATCATACGCACTACCACCACAAACATCAGACCAGCCGGAGGAATTCAAACATTGGGTTTATGAACAGAATGGGAGAAACCCTCGCTCGTGGGAAAGATCATAAAAATGAGGAACATGAAGAAAGCTCTTTAGCAAAATTATTCGGAGCAGTTAAGAAACATAATTAACATGGGCAATTAATCAATAAAGTGAATTTTATTATCAGTGTATAAATAATTTCATCCATCTTAATAAAAGAATCATGCAAGTTTAAAGATTGTTTCATGTAACACTTATTTCTATATTACAGTGTAGACACCATAATTCTGCGTTCTTCAATCAATTATAATTAAATAAACTGCAGAAGTACGGTACACACACTGGTATTTAGAAATCTTTTATTTCATAAAAATATATTTCTTTACAATGTTGATTGATTCTTAAATAATTGAGCATATAGTAAGAATGTATAAAGATCAGTATTGATAACATAGCTTAATATTTATGTATTACTATTATAATAGAGGTACTAAAATCAGCAAATATTTTGTTTTATGTTTACAAAGATTATAAGTTAGAAGTTAATTTAAAGTAATTAAATTAGGTTTGTATTAAATAGAAATTAAATTCATATGATCATCTGAATAATTTACATGATAGTTCCTTGTACAATTCCTAAATCGTTATTAGAATTACTAAATGTAAGAGAAATGACTGATCAGAAAAAATGTAATTGAATTAAGAAAAATTATTCGGATTCTGAATCAGAAGAGTCGTACATTTGACGGAGAACTTCAGCCAAAGTTGGGCAATTGTCGTGAAATTTGGCCCAAGGTTTCCATCCAGTTTCGTCACGAGATTTCTTGCGGAAGTTTCGAACTTCGTTTTTGATCTTTTCGCACTGGAAAATCAATTCCATTAAAATTCTAATAAAATAAAAATTTAATTATCTGTATTTAAATTTATTTTAAAATATTAAAAATTACCCTCCCACTTGCAGCATCGCAAGCTTTTACAAACTTCCTAGCATGTTTGTTCAAAAGTCGGTCTTGGCTCTCACTTGAACTCGGGTTCTGAGTTAATTGTATAGCAATGGTTCGGTTTCCTCCGCCGCCAGATGAAGAACGGCTCCTTTCCTACATTAAGAAATTACGAATCATGTAACATGTTAAATTACTTATAATTAGAATTTACTACAATTCAAATACCAAAGTTAATTAATTAAATAAAGTCTATCGAGTTTAATAAAAATGTTATTTGGGTAAATTATTCAATCTTGATTTACTGAAAGAGGCGGCGTATTTATTCCATTTCCATTCATGTGAACAGACACAGACGGATGAGCAATTAATGGAATATTCAAACTCCCGTCGATTAATTTGGTTGAAGGAGGAATTACATTTGTGGTTAAAGCGTTCGCTGGAAGATCGGATTCTTCATCTGAATGTAAGGCCAATGGTCTTTTAACTCCACGACCAGGAATCCTAATATTAATCCTTTGAGGTTCAGGTGAAGTTGGTTGACTTACTTCAGCCGGAGATTCAGTTGGAGTCTTATCGTCTTGTTTCAGTAGTTCTTTCTGTTATTAAAAATCAATTAAAACATTTTCAATTTTTCGACATTGAATGATAGAATAACGTAATTGAAATCTTATTCAAATTGTATTATAATTTTACCTTTAAGCATAAAGCAAGAAGATCCACATTGGGTTTGATATCTTTTTCTTCTTCTTCTTCAGTTGTATCATCTTCAAAAATATTTTTTGGTGAAGGAATTCTAGGGCTCAATAGCGGAGCATTTTCAAATAAAGATTGAGACCTGTTCAAATCTGTTTTTTCAGTTAATTGGCTGTCGCTTGGACGGGTTTCATTTAAATTTTCTCCATGAGTCAAATTACTGTTATCTGTAGAATATCGAGATGCCAATTCGTATAACTTGCATCCCGACCCGCTTAGTTCTCCTATATGTTTACCTACAGAAGTTGCTGTGTTAATTTCTTGATTGGTAAATTTCGAACCCTGTTCAATTAAATTCAATCAATTAGATTAATTCGTTTACTATGTATTTGTAAAATGAATAAATGATTCGAAATATTTTCATTCCTCACTTTTTTTTCTAAGTTTTGTGAGGAAACATTCAACACGGTACGAGATGTCGAGGGCACATTTAAGGTTGGCAGAGATAAACTAAACGAATAAAAATTGTTCAACAGTTAGTTTAACTCACATTAAATTATCTAACGCTAATAAAGTTATTTGAATCGTAAGAAAGTTATAACTTATTGTAAGAGTATGTTCTATATTGTTATTTAATGTAAAATTAAAATCTTACCTAATTTTAGAAACTGGTTGACTGCTTTTCGATAGTGAAGATCGAGATGGTCCTGCATGACTTGTTCCGATTGATCGAGGTCGAGTATTCTATATTTATTATAAAAACCGAAATGATGTAATTTTAATAAATAAGCACCAATAAAAAAATTCTTGATATATTTACGATTTGTCTAGTTGGAATTATAATTTTAAGCAAATTATTAATTTTACCGAAACGGATGGGGAAGGAGATTTCCCACTTTGTTCCTCCTTCTTCTCCTCGTTGGTCAAAGGCGGAGCTCGTCCAGCAGCAGCAGTCGCTTGACTGGAGGAAGTTCTAAATATACTTCTTATTTCACCAAACAATTCCTTTTCCATTTCTTTTAATTTTGAAGCACTCAACGTTAAACCAGGGCTACTACGTCGGGGGCTGTCCATCTTTGACTTTGGCCCTGGTCGTCTTTTATTTCTTAACAATTCCGAGGTCCTTTTCTTCTGAGATTCAGGCGTTGACTTGTCAGTCCCCTTCCTTTTGTCCGACTCTTCATAATCGAGATCAGAATCGTATCTCTTACGGCTTTTGGCAGGATCGCGAAAATTGTAACGCTGGACTTCGTCGCTCGCTTTGGCCAATTCCTTTTTGCTCAGGGTTTTGTAATCAATCACGAATTTAATTGTCGTCTCTTTGCCCGTATTAGCATTTAAGATCAAATCACAATCTTGTACCTAAAAGGACATTTTGATATTGATTAAATAATTTGTTATTTGAAGATATTGGGTAATTTATAATTCATAAAACTAACTGATTGATTCTACCCGTAAATAATGTAAAATGAGTAAAATTTTCATTTTTAATTAATTTTTAAACGATGTTTACCATTAAATTCAGAGACCCAATGTAAGAGCCTGAACTTATAGCATATTGGTCGGGGTGAGGGAGATTGACCTGATAAAAAGAGAAAGCACAATTAAATATCTATTCGATCACAATTCATCACAGAATTTCTCAAGTTTCTTACGTTAAATGTTTCAAGAAGGCTTTTCCAAGTGAGAGTTGGGTCGTAAAGAAAATCCTCAAGATCGTTGATTTTGACACTGTCAAATTCATTTTGCTTTGAAGAAATTTCGATAGACAACTGAAAACGATTAAAAACAAAATTCCATTAAACTTATTAACAACAATTCTTGGAGTCAAAACTCACAACAAAGGGAAAATAATTGAAATGATTTTAAAATACACAAAAATTGTAATTCAATAGTATCAATAAGTTTTAAAGATTGATTGTAAAATTGAAAGAGCTAGATTAACTTAAATGCTAATTAAACTTAAACTTACGTGTGAATTGCTGTGAAGAAAAGAATTTTGCAGTTGAGAAGCCTGCATCTTTAAAAGTTTGTAAAAGTGTAGCAATTCGATAATAAAATATTATATACAATTGTCAATTATTCAATATACTTAAACCAAAGTTAAGTCAGAAGGTTAAATATTTAATGGCGAAAGCAGTTCCATTTTCACAATATCTGTTGAATGAAAATGAAAAATGTTCGTTCTCAGAATCTTGGAAGTTAAATGAAAATAGCGGCGTGCGGCTTTCGAAATAATAGCGGCCTATAAGCTCATGGTATTCATATTTCTCATTTCGTACTGACATATTTCTATTTATGAGGGTTTATTATCTTTAAATTTTTAATTATAAATAGTTTTATTATGATTTATTTAACTATTTATTATGAATAATATATTATTATTTATTATAAATTCATTGACTTTATAGTTTAAAGTCTTTTAATGAAATTATTAATTAAATAAACATCTATTAAAATTATTTAACTTTTTTTCGATCTTGTCCCGAATATTCAAAGTCAAATCTCATTATTAACATCGATTTATGTAGGGATTCTTTTCAGAATTTTCCTCTGAAATTGTAATTAAATGGAAGTATTTACAATTTGCATTGAAGGGAGATGGGGCCGGAAAGAAAAAGGGCTTAATACAGCATGAATAGAAACAAAGAGTGAGTGCAAATGAGGGTAAGAGATGAATCTGCTTTTGTCATTCCTAACCTTTTTGTTTCCAACCTCTCCGTCTTTGGCTCAAGAAAGAGAAAAGAGATGAAAAAGAAAGAGAAGTGGAGTTCGGAGATCCACAGCAGTGTTAAAATGAATCCACACAAATACATCCAGTGGAAATAATGTAAAAAGAAGTGTAAATATTCAAAGATGAAGTTTCGGAGCAGAACGGCGGTGATCGGACTGGTTCATCTCATTGTTTTTAATTCATTGTGCCCTTCCACCTGCCATCGCCCTCGTTTTCTTGCTCCACTTCGACCGTCCTTAAAGGTCTCTTCCTCGGTGGGATCTCCGCAGTCGAGATGAGTTCTTCCACGAGGATTCTTTGCGCCTTCGCCATGTTGGTCGGCTGTTTGGGCGGCGGGTCGACGTCGTTCAACAAAATAGAAAAATTCCTGGCTCAGAATAAGACCGGCCTGGATCGGGAGCGTGGAGCGGTTTATATTCAAAATCGGGATTCTTATTCTGACTCGAGCAGCAGTAGCGGGGGCGGGGGATGGACCGTCGGCAGTGCTTCTGGATCTTCATATTCTGGAGGTGGCGGAGGGTCATCTTCGGCTTACGGAGCCCCAACATCAGGAGGACCTATGACCTACATTTATTATCCAGCTCCAGGAGGAGAGGGTAAGATTAAACAAGTAGCTTGTATAAGGATATTTGGTGCGATGTTTGGAACAAAAATTTAAAGTCATAATGAACGGTTTATTAAAGAAACTCTGAATAATTTTGATTATAATTTCAACAAACTGTTAAAAATGACTTATATGTTATTATTAATTTTATTTTATTAAGGAATGGACGACGGGAGTTTCGACCATGCTGGACTTGCAGGTCTTGCTGGACTTTTAGGTCTCAAAGGTTTGAAAGGAGTTGGCGGTTTGGCGGCTTTGGCACTCATTAAAAAACTCGCACTTCCTTTGTTGCTCGTTTTGCCTCTTTTGCTCCTCCCACTGCTTCTTCTCCTTCCGGTTCCAATTATCACAATGACGCCTTCGCCTTCACCAACTGGAAGATCGGATGACTTGGCAATTCCTCCACAAGGGATGGATAAAATGGCAGCGGCGTATAATTCCATAGTCAGTGCTGATTGCATGGAACGACTCGCTTGTGAAGTTGGGAAAGTGGGACAAGCCCGAACGTTAATAAGAAGAATCGCAAATCTTCTTTCGGCTCCGTTGAAGAAACAAGTTTATGAGTTTGTTGACGGAGATTGCACAAGGCTCCCTTGTGCTTTGTACGCCGATGATTCACCGCCGCAAAATCATCTCGATTCGAATAGATGAGAAATCTCACCAGTGACAAATTGACATTTATACACTTGAACTCTGAACTGACTCGACAGTGGAAATTTAACTCAACGCAACTAACAGACTGACTATTTTAATTTCAATTAACGCCAAACTTTCAACCATTTCTTTATGACGAAACTATACACTTTAATTTATATTCAATTTTGAAATTGAAATTGAAATTTTTTGACTAATTGAACTAACCACAGGTAAAGTATTATAAGACCATTTTATAATTTTACTTCTTGTTAAAAATAAACTTTATGTTAATGTCAGTAGATATCGGACATATCGGATATACAGTAACTACTATACTCTAGAGACTCTAGAACTCTAGGCTAACATTTCTTTTAAATCATTGTACTCTAGACTTTATGTTAGAATAGGTTGTAATATTTATTTTGTGTTATATGCCTATTTAATGTTTAAAAATTGGTTTTGTATTCGACAAGAAAATATTAATAAAATTGTTATTTGTAAGCAATGAAATTATAGGTACATACTTATACAGTATACCAAATTAAATACCAAATAAAGTATTTAAGAATAACGACTATAATTTTTAAATGTTTTATAATATTACCAATATAAGTGCATTACGTTAATCATATTAACATAACATAATTAGATTAACATATTAATAGATAAGTGTAATAGAAAATTTTTAAATTCTACTCATATTCAAATCATATACCATGATCATAGACTCAATTTAATCAGGATGAAATGCTGGAGAATAGAATACATGGTTTTTGTTTATTCACTCACAGTCACAGTATAAAATAAGAAATCTGTAACAATCATGTTACAAGCATAAATCTAAAATCGGTTTCTGTTTTAGATTGAGAAATTTGAAACGTATTAGTGACATAGACGTAGTTGATAAAATAACGAGGACGCATGTTGATTCCAAGAGTTGATAAGTATAATTATATTAGGATTGTTGCTAGATGTAAAAATTCATTTTTGCGTAAAAGCCTTTCAATTTCTGTGTTATAGGTCATAGTTCAGAATGTACAGGTTATGATCATTTCATTAGTTATTATTATTAGTTAAATATGACTGTATTTCTGCTTATTTATGATAAGTTTAGAAAACATTTTATACATTAATTTGCAAGTAATAGTTTTGTATATTGAATGAAGATAAGAGGGAAACGTCAATTTTAGATAGAAATTTGGGAGTTTGTTCAAAAGGAAAGAATTGCACATTGATTGGAAATTTCGCATTTAAATTCAATTACAAATTACGTTCAATTCGTTTTCATAAATTGTCATTCATATCATACTTTTCCTCGTCTGCCCCTTGACATTGTAAAATATAATTTGCTATTTCCTTTTGGATTCCAACCATAACCATCGCTCATATCATTCATATGAAAACTTCGATATTTTTTTATAAAATTAAAAAAAATTTCTAATCCTGTTTAAATTTTAAAATAAACCAATTTAAATAAAAGATTTAAACTTGTAAACATAGTTTAAATCTGATAAACGCAAGTGATATATTGAATTGTAGCTTGTAACTTATAAATTGAATAGAATAAAATAGGAATTCTTCAAGTCGCAATATTATAGGACATTAATAAGTTATCTTAAAAATGTTTAAATTCGATCAGTTCGTAAGATTATTATTTATATTGTTAATATTGCTATCCAGAATCTCTAAAGAGGAAGTCGAATCTCAAAATACGAGTCAAAGTACAACAAGAAAAAACAACTTTGGGACTTCGAGTTCATTTTCTCCATCTACTCGCATTTCTCCTATTCTCACCACAAACAATTCCTCTTCCCCATCAAATGTCTCCACATCTTTTACTACGCAGAGTTCAGTAACAATAACAGGAATTTCAACTTCCCTCTCAAATTCAACTACAGGAACCACTAAAAATAATTCTACAATGGCGACTACAAGATCTTCATCAAATAACCAATCTAGCCAAATGACTTCAACAACTCCAAGCCAAAATGAAACAACTCAAAGATTTTCAAACCAAACAGAAAGACAAACCACAAGTCCAATGACAATTACAAGAACAACACAGGCGAATTCTTCAACAACTGAAAGTTTAAATTCTACTTCAAATTCTTCAACAGCTTTTGTTTCTTCAATTTCTTCGACTCTTAGGACCACGCCCAATTTGAATAATTCTTTTGGATCTTCAATATTAACAACTCTTAAGCCAACAAATGGTCAGAATCCAACCACATCAAATGAATCAACAAGTAGGCGACCGTCGACAACACAAAATCTCAATGCGACTTCTCTGGCTTTAACGACAAGAATGAGTTCCAGTGTTGTTACAAATTTTACAACTTTAGCAATTAATATAACTACAACTACAAAACCACCAACAACGACAATGCAAACAAGCCCAACAACAATTCGTACGACGACGACAACGGAACTTGATATGGTAAATAATAATTTATAACAATAATTGTATGATTAACTTTTAATACACTCACAATCACAATGCTGAAATAATGATAATAATTTAAAATTGGGCTTATTCCAACTTGGATTATTACTACAGTTGTGTATATTAATAAAATAAATAATTTTCAAAAAGGATGGCGTTGACGAAGGATTCATCCTCTTTTGCCTTGATGAAGTTTTGAGAAATTATAGCAATTCAAAGCCAGAAGAATATTGTAAAAACTTAACTTTATCATCAAATTGACTTTTAAGATTCATTTAAACCAAATTAAATATCTTTATTAAGGTAATTTAATGCTGAAAACAAAACAAGGAAAAATTCTTGTAGCGGAAATTAATAGAAGGAAAGAGGAAAATAATAATCCGAAAAGTTTAAGAGGTCGAATATTGAATTTATAAAAGCATAAATTAAGTATTTAAAGTAATGTGATTAAAAGTTGGTGTAACTTTTTCTTCTTCTATGCCCATTTTTGTTTATATGCTAATATTTGCCATTAAATTATACTAATTCCTCAAATACAATTTATAGAATATCTTGGTGGAACCAAGAGAAATTCTACTAGCACAATGAGAACAACTCCAAGAAATCTTCCTATTCCTTCAACAATTTCAACAAGTAGATCAATCAGCTCTCAGCAAACTTCTCAGTCTTTGCAAACGAATCTTACAGCAACGACAGTTTCAGCAACACAACAATTGGGAAATTCATCAACTTCACTTGAAAACCGAGGGACCACCCAAACCACTTTAATGACAACAAACAGAAATTCAGCTCAAAATTCAACTCAAAATACAAATCAAAATTCAACAGAAAATTCACAAAATTCAACGACTGGAAGAACTTTTGTAAATTCTTTAGCGACAACTCCAACTATGAGACTTCAAACGACCAATTCCATGCAAAATCTAACGACAAATCAAATGTCAAATCAAACAACCAATCAAATGGGAAATCAAACTACACAAATATTGAATCAAACCACATTAAGTGGAAGGACAATGAGAACAATGACTAGTGAGCAAATGACCCATACGATGATGACGAGTTCATTAAGTCAAAGTTCAGTGAGATCAATACCAACCGGAGCCACAGCAAGCAGTTTCTTAACTTCTGTTACAAGAACTTCTTCCAACCCTTCAATTGAAACAATGGGAAGCACTTCGTTAACAATCACGACTAATAGACCTATAGCCACTACTATTCGATAAACAGAGGTTACAACAACGGGGTAAATTTAAGAAATAAAATAACTTTTTAATATTTACACGTAAAGGTGTATCACGAATATTGAAATGTGGTATTGTATTATATTACATAAAAATAAAATATTAAATATTATATTACTGTAAATTTATAGTATCATATTTAATATTACATTTACAGATAGAATGATATCAGTTGTTAATATAAATAATAAATTAAACAATAATCCAAAAATTAGATGATTAATTATTGAATAATAAAAACGATAATTTTTTATTCGGAGTATATTTATTCATAGTATAATATTGATGTTGAAAAATAAAAATTACATTTGATTACATTACTGCATGTAACTATTCTAGAATATTAAATTGCATGTATTGTATTTCACACACACATAATCACAATTTCACAATCACTCAATATTAAATACATTTTTCGTTATATTCACATCTGAACTTGAAATAATTTAACAACCTTCAAAGCTTAAATGGTGAATTATCAGCTATAAGGATATACTCTATTTGGATAGAATGTTTGCCCAAACCTTTTCCGAGAATGTTCAATTGTGGTCCTTTTATAATCCTTATAGCACATGTAGACAAAGCTAAAGTTCAAATATTTCAATGTCCCTTCAAGGGGTTGAACGGTTATTTTTTATAAATAAATTAAATTTCCCTTTTCACTTCCCTTTCTCAAATTCTTCAGTTCCAAATTCTTGAGGTAGTTCAACCCAACCGGCATAATATTCCGCATTTAATATGCATTGACTGTTCACGAGTATTTAATTTCAATTATTTCAAATATTATAAGTTAAAAATTACTAAAAGTTTTGATATTGAACAAAGGAAACAATTAAAATCAGTTACACAACATTGACAATGAAATTCAATGGAAGTTCTAAAACTTTTAATTCAAAAAGTAATTTGTATATTACATTTAAATCAATTTTTAACACCTAAATTATTATTTGCTATCAAATAAACAGCCAACAACGAAATTAGTGCAAATCGTTCTACGTAAAATAAGTTTAAACTATTATAATTAATAATTAGTTAATTAAAACAAACGAATTTTTAATTAACTTTCAATTTGCTCTTTATGACTTAAGTCTTGTATGTGTTCAAATACTATAATATTGTTAATTAAGAACTTTGATTTGTTTGAAGTATTAATACATCAGTCTGATATGTGATTTAGTCTCAATACGTCAATATTTGAAACGTTTATTGTATTGCAAAAGAGAAATCAACAAAGTTGAGTTGTTTAAAACTTTGAAATGAATCGTGACATGTGTGAGTAAAGTGTGAATTTTGCTATGTTATATTTGAACATCCTATTGATTCAGATGGATTTATAAAAACAAAAGTCAACACATTCTCATTGTAAAGATCTTCCTTATTACAACCCAGATCAAGCCAGATGTGAAATTATCAAATAAGAATTTAACATATAAGTTTTTTTAAATATCATGTAATGGATCAAATCTTATAGAAATTATAGGAAACTCGAAAAGTATTAACACAGATCTAATAATTTGAAAAAATAATTTAATTATAATGGAAAATATAAAATTTAATAATTTCGTTTTTCTCATTCCTAAGAAGAAATCTCTCAAAATTTTATTTCTTTCACTTTTGACCTCATTCCCTTTTTTGCTCCTTTTGGTCTACACGAATTCACATTATGAATATAAAAACTACAAAGATTATTTCAATAATCCAGTGAGTGGTGTAAAGTTTAAGAAATCCGTGTTAATTGATATGAGACCTGAAAAGAAAGACTTTTTTGATAAGTTCAAAGGGCTGAGTGAGACCCAAGCTTATAAAGTGGCCATAGATCAAGTGAGAAATTTGCCAAAGTATCCGTATATTTTGGGAATGTTAGTCAAAGGACCACAAGGGACAAATTCAACATGCAACAAGTTTCCGCATTTATATGATATGAAGTTCAGCACTGATCAGTGGCAAGTAAGAATATGTCAAATGACAATAAATAATTACATATGTGCCAATGAACAAATATTCATGTTTGATATTTGATACTAAAGAAGTAAAATTTCGCTAATGATTTTTAAGGTCCATACATCAAGTTCCGGTACAAATTTTTATTTATTCAACGCTTATTATGATATTCGAGCTTCAGATAAATCGGAAATTACAGTGAGGATTCTAAGTTTGGTTGACAAAACCAAACCCTTACCAAAAACTTATTGCCAATTTTGGTATCGGGACGAGAAAATGCCAATTATTACGGAGGTAAGAAATAACTAAATGGCCAATAATTATTTAATTAAACAACTTTATTTAATAAAACACACAAATCTCTAACTTTGAAGATACTTCTTTTGGTTTATACTTATTGGTTTTGTAGATGAAAGAACCAATTTTCATTTGGAGATCTGCATGGGGAAATAACGGAACTGTTCGTGCTCTGCAACCCTATGTCCTAACATGTCCTGTTCCAAATATCAAAAAAGTAAATGCAAAAGTTTTTGTTAAAGTTTTAGCTAAAGTTTTTTTAAAAAAATAAGTCACACTTACAGTGGTCTACGTGCACGCGGCATATTTCAGTATTACGGATATAGCTATTTAATATCATTAATATACGACTTTCTTTAATTAAAATAAAAAATTTAAAATGTATGTCATTTTAGTGTTGTAAATTCCTGATTATAGATTCCTGATTCAGTCTCCTTAGCTGACTCCCTCTGCATGAACTCAACGAACAATCTTCAGATTTTGTATGAAGTTAAAGGGAAAGGGGAGAAGAAGAAGAATTTTGCCGTTTGTGTCAAAGGACTCAACTTCCTTTATAATGATGTTTCTGACAAGCTGATTGAGTGGATCGAACTTCTGTTTATTCTAGGAGTCGACAAAATTTATTTTTACCAATTTGACTCCTTGCCAAATGTCAAAAAGGTTTAATTCATTGCTTCATTCATTCACGGATTATTTAATAATTTTCGCCTCTTTGAATTTATGAGTCAATTACCAATTGAATTAATTGGGCCAAAGATAAAACAATTTTGGAAAGCTATTTTAAAAATTTTCAAACTGTAAACATTTAACTTTAATTTAAAAATTAATCTCTTCTAAACTAAATTTATTTATTTTGAATTTCTAGGTTCTCCAGTATTATGAAGATAGGGGGCTTGTGGACGTCACACAAATGAATTTACCAGGAGGTCAAACCAACAACCCAATATTGAGAAATGCATATTTAAAGTCAAGGTCCACCAACAGGAGACAAAATGAAGTGATTCCATATAACGACTGCTTTTATAGGAATATGTACAAATACAAACATATTTCCATTTTAGATATAGACGAGGTAAATTACCATAAATTGAAATATTTTAACTTACCGATAACTCAACAAAATATACATTAAAATTAAATTGTTCAAATCATTCAAAAAAAATTTTCGAATCTGTTAAGTAATTGGAATTAAATGTCATATAATTAATTTTTTAAATTTTTCTCAAAGGTGATTATGCCATTTGACAAAGGCAATTGGGTTGACATGCTCAAAGATATAAACAAGGAATTGATGGATCCTTTCAGATCTTCTTATTGTTTCCGTAATATTTATTTCTTTGATGGAAACTCCAACAATACGAACGATGTTGTTAAAGACATTCCTAATTATTTCCACATGCTGAAGGTTAACATTAAAATCCAATCTTATTATTTAAATTGACAATAATTATAATTAAAAATCCAATATTATTCACAGATATTTCTTTGTCAAGATAAAGTATGTATAAAAATTTAATTATTTTTTATTTTTAGCATGTCACGCGTTCCACGAATTACACAAAACCCGGGCATTACGTTAAATGTTTCCACAATCCTCAACGAGTCATCGCCGTCCATAATCATTTTGCTATCGCATGCTTTGCAAAAAATGGAACCAACTGTTGGCCTTATCCTGTTCCGGTAAAATTCATTAAAATTACATTTAATTACATTCCCAATACAAACTCCATTAATTCAATTACAATTTTTGTTTGTTACTGAAAAACTAATAATGATCAAATATGTTTTGCAGATTACTCATGGGAGGTTACAACATTACAGAGCAGATTGCGTCTCTTCATTAAGGTCAATTTGCGAAGGCGAATTCAAGAAAAATCCCAAAATTGACCGAACCGTTTGGAGATTCAAGAAAGAGTTGATGAAGAATGTTGAAGAAGCGCGAATGAGCATGGGATTTCCTGTTGAGGCTTCTCAGGAGACGCTCAATCACCTCAATAAAATAAGCGAATAATAAAATTAATTCAATTGGTCTTTAATTTACTAAATAAGTTTTGAATATTTCTCCACTGCACTATTTGTATTTATTTTGATATTAACGAGGTCTGGAATTCTATTTGTTTTCATTTGTTTTATTGTATAATATCTGTATTTTATTTTTTTAAATTTTATATTCATTCTTACTCACTTTGAAATGAAATTCGCAATATTTACTTATGTTTACTTCCTATAACTTACATAAACATAATATAGGATATTATCCTGTAATTATATGGTACATGCTTACACTTAACTTAACTAAACATTAATTATATTATGTTTATTATATTTATATATAATTATTTAATTAATGTACCGATAAAATAAAATATTATAATATGTTTTGTGCTATTACTATTCAGAATACCTAGAGTTGAAAACATTTTGAGAAGGGTCTTTTCCCAATTTGGACATTATTATGATAAATTATAAGAAAATGGTAGTTGTGTATTTACTCAATTGTTACTATTTTAATAATTTGTGTATTTATCTGATGAACCAACATTTGACATTGGCTCAAAACTCAAACATTCTAAGACTGAAGTTTTGAATCATTATTATACCCAAACGAAAGGAGTTAAATTGTTTATTTTAAACACCTGAAGTGTTAGTTTTGAAAAGTTGGAACTGATTCTCATTTATTTTCAACTCCCATTTCTCATAATATATTTTCCTTCATGATTTATGGGCAAATCCAACTGAAAGTGCAGTGTGGTGGGAGTTGTGGTTGAGTAATCTTATCTTTCTAATTCCTATCTTTTTAACTTTTACATCTTGGCCCCTTCCGACATAAAGAAGGCCTGGTTTGAAGATCCAGACTTTCCGCCTCCGCTCAAAAATCCTCTTTCTTAATATCTCTCCTCTTACAGTTTTCTAATCTCATATAAAAGTATTTAGACTAATTGTTTTTCTACAATTAAACAATTATTTTTCTACTGTATTTATATTATATAAAAGTTCCTCATATATCATCTATATAAAATGTACAATACAAATACTGTGCTATATAACTTGTATAAATACAGTACTTTGTTACATATAACATAAATGTTATAAACATTTATGTTATATTCAAAGTAGTGTTGAAAATTGTATAATTTCTTTATAAAAAATTCTCGCAGCGTCTCGAATTCATTTGCAGCTGTGAAAAAAGAGAAAAAGTAGTTTAATACACCTTCTTAGCTCATGTGTATAATAAGTGAGGAGAATGTTTTAAATTGCGGGTTGTATGATTGGGAGACATGTTGTGGGTTACATTGGTCAAATTGCCAGAGTTTGCCAGACATCGGGATTGTCGCGAAGGGGAGGAATGTTCATGTTCGGCATGCCGTGTAGTATTTGAGTATTTCTACCTTCCTCTACGTGAGGAGTCATGTAAGAGAACATCCGCGTTCATTTATACTTATACCTCCGACACTCTTCCTTAAACAGAGATTCGCCACAACGCACGTTGCATTCTTGAACTCATTTGGGGGAAGTGATGAGTTGGAGAGTTTCGAGGAGGAAAATTGTGATGGATTTGGGACAATATGTGGAATAAAACCGAATTAAAATTTAATTTAAAATAACTAAATAAGTTTTGTAATTTTAATATTAGGACAATATGTAATTTTGAATTTCATTTTAGCAAAGTACTTTTCCTTATTTTGTTAATTTCACACTAGGTAAAATTTTTAAGTAATTTGATTAGGTATAATTAAAAAATTTTTAAACTTTCTTTAAAAAAATATAAAATAATATTTAGAATCAATATCAATTTAGACATTTCAACACTTAAGTTCATTGGCAGTCAAGATAGGAACCCTAATTAATAAACTAATATTAGCAAAGTAATCTGAACATTTATGACTCTCGATTGTCTAATTAATAGGCAAATATTTACAAATATAATTTTTTTGATTTAAAATCGAAATTTCCTATTTCCGCCCATACGACATAAATCACTTAAACGCCGTGTCCAAATAAGGAGTTATTGTCATCAACAGACAAACATTGAATAAATAGAAATTCATAAAATGATTCACAAATTCCTCATACTTTGCTCATTTTCAAACGCACAACTGTTCATGGATATTTTAACTCGTTTAATCATTTCTTAGAAATCTCCTTTTTACACATTTTGGAGAATTTTAAATTCTATTACTAAAATTTTACTAATGTTATTCTAATACTAATATTTAAATGATATTATAAAATTTACAATGGTATCAGATTTATTAGAACATAATTGGAGAAAATGTAAGAAAAGAATGAAAAGATGAGATTTGGGTCCTTGAGAGGTCAAACAAGGGGTTGAATTGAGAATTGAAAGTCTGAGTCTTTTCGCTTCATGTCCTTTGGAGTCTTAAGAGAGAATTGCCATCCAGAAGAAGGAAAGAAGTCCAAATTGGTCCAACAAGTCGGAGGTTTTCAGCCAATCGTTTGTGGGTCCGGGAGAGGAATCGGGATTGGGGGAGCGGCGTTAAAAACCGGGAGCCAGAAGTAGATCACCTCATTTGGGATCTCTCGCTCGAGACTTCTTCATCTTCCCTCGGTTTTTGAGGTAACTTCCTGTTCCAAACACAAACTTATAACCAATAAAGAAATATTCTACTTTTAACTTTGGTATAATTCACACTACTACTAAATTGTAATTAACAGATTCATTAGTTTGAAATTAAAAGAATTAATTGAAAATTTCAACTTTTTGTTAATTAAATTCACAACTTTAATTACACAATATTCACAACTTGTACTTACTGGAGCTAAAGCTATATTATATTAGATAATTTTTTTAAAATAATTCTTCAATAATATACAAATTGTCTTATATTCACGATTATTAATTTTGTTTATAGTTCGTGAGGCGGAATCAAGATGTGTGACGATGATGTTGCAGCGTTGGTGGTTGACAATGGATCCGGTATGTGCAAGGCTGGATTCGCTGGAGATGACGCTCCCCGAGCTGTCTTCCCATCAATCGTCGGTCGCCCGAGGCATCAGGTAAAAACCGAATTTTACTAATTAACCGTTCAATTCATCCAAAATACCTCATGAAATATTCTTTCAACGAGCCTAGTACCGCAATACCTATCCTATATTGAACTTAAGCAAATAAGTGATATAACTCAAATCAGCAAAAGGCCAATCATTAAAATAATAAAATCTCTTAAAATAATCGTTTCTCTATATATTACTTAGGTTCTTTTTCTTTTAAATTCTTATATTTAAATATCTTTAACATTAAACATAATGTAAGCATTAAATAATATTTAAAAGTAAATGTTGGAGTAAAAGTAATTGTCAAGTATGGGAAGTTTTATCTAAATGCCGGTAAAATTAGTTAAACTGTAAAAAGCATAGTTTTGGTATATTTTGTGAAACGGGTCAATTTCCACGTTGTATTCGGGTGTGAGGGTTGAGGGAAGCGGATGAGACCATAAAAGGGCATGGGGTTGAGGAATTGTGCGGCTGCCAGCGGAGTCCTTGGTTGGCCAAGAATTCTATTTTAAGCCTCGCTCCCTCGACTCCCTCCCGGATCGGCTCCTGCGGCCCGGACTTCATTACCACATTTGTACATCCAACATCTGATGCATGAGTGTACACAAATACACATCCACCCACCCAACACTTTTAAGAATGAATTCCACTTACGACTCTCCCATTCACTTACAATAACACAGACGGCCTCTCACTTCCTCTCATTACACTCCTCTCAATTCACTCTTTTCACTTATTCTCCATTTTACCATGAATGAACAAGACTCTATGATGAAAATGATATAATTAAGATTAAATAATGTAATAAATACTTAAATACCTCTATGCAATACAATAAAAAGAACTACTGGATCAGTAACAAAAATGGATCTAATTCTTTAAAGCCAATCTTTTTGAAATATTAAAACTTTAATAAAACTTGAAATAATTTAATAAATTAGATGTTGGAATCATCGGTTTGACGCATTTCACGTTTAAGGGATTAGTTTAAAAGAAATTAAGTAGCCTTTCCTTAAAGTAAATATTATAAATATAATTTAATTTAAATTAATTAATTTATTCTAAAAGCAATTAAAGGTATAGTTTGTTTAGTATGAAGTTAATAAAAAGAGACGGCAAGGGTTGATATTTGATGATGTGTAATTTCAAGTGTTCATTTGACTCTTTCAGGGTGTGATGGTCGGTATGGGACAAAAAGACAGCTACGTGGGAGATGAAGCTCAATCAAAGAGGGGTATCCTCACACTCAAGTACCCCATTGAGCACGGAATCATCACCAACTGGGATGATATGGAAAAGATTTGGCATCACACCTTCTACAACGAGCTCCGAGTTGCTCCAGAGGAACATCCCATCCTCCTCACTGAAGCGCCTCTCAACCCAAAGGCCAACAGGGAGAAGATGACCCAGGTAATGAAAATGAAATCATACATTCAACGACATGATGATTATGATGATTCTTCAGATGGCTCATATTTATTCTTAATTATAGATCATGTTCGAGACGTTCAACTGCCCGGCTATGTATGTTGCCATCCAAGCCGTGTTGTCTCTCTATGCGTCTGGACGTACGACCGGTATCGTCCTCGACTCCGGAGACGGTGTTTCGCACACCGTGCCCATCTATGAAGGTTATGCCCTTCCTCATGCCATCCTCCGTCTCGACTTGGCCGGACGGGACCTTACTGACTACCTCATGAAGATCTTGACCGAGCGTGGATACTCTTTCACCACCACTGGTAATTTAAAATAATTATTAAATAATCAACATATTTAATTAATTTAACTAGTTTGTTCAATCCTGGTATAATTAATTGATATTAGTTGAAATAATTGTTATTAGTTTTCCTAAATTGATTTATTTATTTGAGTGCAGCTGAGCGTGAGATTGTCCGAGACATCAAGGAGAAGCTCTGCTATGTTGCTCTTGACTTTGAGCAAGAAATGGCCACCGCTGCTGCTTCAACTTCCCTCGAGAAGTCCTATGAGCTTCCCGACGGTCAAGTCATCACCATCGGAAACGAGCGTTTCAGGTGCCCAGAGGCCCTCTTCCAACCCTCGTTCCTCGGAATGGAGTCTTGCGGAATCCACGAGACCGTGTACAACTCGATCATGAAGTGCGACGTGGACATCAGGAAGGACTTGTACGCCAACACCGTCTTGTCCGGAGGTACCACGATGTACCCCGGTATTGCCGACAGGATGCAGAAGGAAATCACAGCCCTTGCTCCATCCACCATCAAGATCAAGATCATTGCGCCACCGGAGCGAAAGTACTCCGTCTGGATCGGAGGTTCCATCCTCGCCTCCCTCTCCACCTTCCAGCAGATGTGGATCTCGAAGCAAGAGTACGACGAGTCGGGCCCAGGCATCGTCCACAGGAAGTGCTTCTAAGAAGTTTCCCTCGGACCGGAGGTCGTGCGAGAAGAAGAAGAGCCCAGCATTTGGAACAGCCCAGGAGGATGGTTCAGGAATTCTCCGAACAACAGCTAATATTATTATTACGATTAACTCCACTCTGCTACTCCGCTTTCCAAATCCTCTCTGTTCATCTAATTGTCCTGTTCAATAAAGCTTCATTCGGCTCATTATAAAAACTTTGTTGAGAATTGGAATAAATGTTATACTTACGGCAAAGGCGAATTCACGTTAAAAAAACATTCAAATCATAATTTAAAAATCATATAAAATCAATTTTAACACTGGGACTCATCAATCTCATAATTGTATTTAATTTAGTAGTTAGGTATATGATTAATTTTTTTTATAGTTTAATTATACAGAAAGCAAATCGGTCATTAATTAAGTATTGCATTATGTGCGTTTTTATTCTGAAGATAAATTAAATCATTATTATCATTTATTATTTTATTAATTAATTCAACAATATTCGTTAGAAATGGTCGACGTTAGAAGTTGGTTTAATTTTTTCCGGGTTTCTCCGCTTCCTATAGATTTATTAGTTACATTGACTAAAGTCTCATATTTCCCTTGCCAGCATCGGGACTATCCGCTGACTTGAGAATTATCTCATTTGAAGTATTGTCAGATTACTCATTTCTTCAACCCTTTTAAAGTTAACCATTCATATTTAAAGCTTTCAAAATGAATCTTTCGAGGATGAAAAACGATCGAAAACTCTACTTGTGTCGAATATATTTCAGAGGTAATAATTTATAAACTGGCAATTTTATCAATTCAATTAATGAACTTCCATTTCACAATCTCATTCGGAATATTCGTATACAAAATTAATTTAATTATATTAATCGAGATATTAGACACTTAAAATAACTATTAAGTGGATATACAGGGCATTCCTTAATGTGCTTTCTTTTTATTTAATGAACTGTATCTTTTTTAATCATTAACCAAAGTTCTTGAAATTTGGCTACACCATTCTTTATATATCATATAATTTATTATTCATGAATTTCCCAACTTGAGCTCCATTCGCTTCAATGCAGCGTAGCAAAAACGACGTTTTACTGCCTCAAATGATCGTTTGCACATAGCAACCGAAACTCAATTTAGAAGAAAATAGCGTTTTCTCAAAGAAGAGTAGCTGTCGTTTATTAACGGGTTAACCATTCCGGTTTATATTTGGCTGCATAGTAGTTTATTATATTCCCCACTCATCGGACAAAATTACAGATTTTTACCTTTGACCATTTTAAGGTAATTGTCCATTAAAAAAAGAAAGCACATTAAGGAATCCCCTGTATGTATCTATAAATGGATGTTACATTTAGATAAATAACAATATGATTGCATTGAGTAGTTTATTTATTTATTTTGTTGATTTATAGGTGGATTTGTATTCCTTCCATTTTTATGGGCTGTCAACTTTTTCTGGTTTTTCCGTGAAGCATTCAAAGCTCCTCCATATGAAGAACAAGCACAAATTAAAAGATGTAATTTACTTTAAATAAAATATTTAATATATTATTAACTGTATGATTATCTCCCTGTTAATTATTTTATATTTTTAATAGATACCTTAATTTTAACAATATTATTTTAATGGTGTTAAAATTTTATTTCAGATGTAATTCAGTCGGCGGTTGGTGCATTGGTTTGGGTAATTGGACTAGCAATTTGGGTCATCATCTTCCAAACTCATCGTGCTGAATGGGGAGAACTCGGCGACGATCTCTCATTTACCATTCCACAAGGAAGAGCTTAAATTTATTGTCATCTTTATACTAATAATAACTATATCCAATTCACATTCAATCTTTAGGTGAGTTTGAACAAACCATTTAATTATTTCCAGCGAAACGATTTTAGTTAAACGTTACTTTTAGTTGTATTAATGCAAAGATAATATAATATAAAAGCCTTTATAAGAAAATGATTTGAATTTAAATTTTTTAAAGAATTTCGATCTGTGACCATTTCACTAATATTCGGTTAATTTAACTTTGTTTAGGAATGATATGTTTTATATTGATTAAAAGATTTTAATTGTAAAAATTAGAAAATAATTGATTTATTAAGTTAAAAGTAACGCTTAATTAAAATCGTTTCGCTGGAAATAATTAAGCTGTTTGTTCAAACTCACGTAAAGATTGAATGTAAATTGGATATAACAAGTTTTTCTGTGCATATCCACTATAGTTTAAAATTAAGAGAATCAAAATTTTGAGCAACGAAATTTACAACATTCCAAAATTATGCAATAATACAGATATATGTAAGATTATATATATCTTATTATGTATAAAAATTTAAAAAATTAAAAATTGATTTTAGTATGCTTGTAATTATTACTTTATTACATGTTTTAATGTATTTTTTAATAAATTTTTTAACAACAATCTGAACAATTAATTTTTCCTTACATCTTTTAAGTTATGAACTTGACATATTATATATTTTTACTTCAGTAAAAGTACGAAATACTTAAAAAAAACTGTTTAAAATTTTCTGTGAAGGACTTGTTATTTTATATTATCCTATATTTTAAAATGAGGATAAAGAATATCTATAATCGCTTAGGAACTTGAGATTGTTATAATTTAAAATTAAATTTTTATTCAAATTCTTTTTAAAATAATGTAATCAAAAATATTATTTATTCTAAAATTCCATTAGAAATTTTTTATTTTGAAAATATTACATAGGGAGTTGATATAAAACCCTTTATTACATATATCTCAAATAAGAAATGATAATTTATACTTGTTGTTGGAAGCATAAACCATTTTTAGCAGGAACAGTACACATCATAATAGCTGGAGAACCAAGTAATACAGTACCGCACATTGAAAGTGTTAAACCTAAAAATATACAAATCAGTAATCTTAGTTAGTATGTATACTATATACATACATACGTACATAATAGTTTATATCAAGTTTTTAGAATATTTTAATCAATTTAAATAATTATTTACTTGGATTGCAAAGTTTATTGCAATTGAATTCGCATCTGCTTGAAAACACTTGACCTGTTGATGCACAATGAGCTAAATCCCTTTGTAATACTACTCCTGGCATGGTAGGATCTCCGATGGGTGCTATTGGGTTGCAAATTCCTCTTCTAGCAGCGCATAAACTGCAATCTAAACGTAAGAATATTTAAGTTACGGTTAAACATACAGTGCATATATCAGCATTATAATTTTAATTGACCAGTTACAAAATTTCACTTAATGTTAATTACAATTTCTAACTATACAAAATAAATACCAACCAATTTTATTTTTGTTTTTTGACGAAGTTAAGTTTCCAAACACAGGTAGTGGTATGAAGATATCTTTAGAATAAACACAATAAAACATGTCGGGTTAAAAACAAAATTTATTGAATTATTAATAAATTATCATTTTATAATTTCACAATTTTACAAATGTGACAATTACATTGTATATGGTAATATTATATTGATAATAATATAAATGAAATTTTTACCTGCCCTTCCAGCAATTTCAGGATCGAAATCTTCAAAAGAATTTTGTATGTTTTTCTAAAATTACATAATATTTAAAAGAATCGAAAAGAATAAAAAAAATATTGATATAAATACTTACACATTCCATACTCGCTAAATACACAATCAAGCAAATGCAAAGTTTATAAAATTCCATGATGAAAATAAGTTTTAAAACTGTTGATGATAATTCCGTTTAAAATACTTACCTTATATAGTTGAAAATGTTACAACATATTACATTTGGGTGTTTATTATTTAGCTTAAAATGCACATATTGCAAAACAATGTTAAAAGCATTTGGTGGTAATGTTTGACTTATCAAAAATTTTTTGGAAATATTGGATTGTTTAATTAGACTAAATAAACATCATTTTATGTAATTAGTAAAAGCACTTATCAGAACTAAATATTGTTTTATTAAATAAGTTAGTTTTTTAAGATTTTTGGGTCAAATCATGGTAAATGATAGTAGAAATAAAATAACCATACAAAATATCATTTTATTTTACAATTTATTCAAATTTATGTGTATATTTTTTAATTTCTGATCTTACAAAATTTTTAGCATTTTCGTCTGTCTTTCTGTTAATCAAAGTTATAAAAATGTTATGAAGTTCCTCTGTGGGTTTTGCCAATTTCAAGTGCACTTGGATGATTTCTGTATCAATCGGAATATCAATTATAGAAATCAACGCCTCTCCCATAAACACGTCTTTGTTGATCAAATTATAATCATAAACTTCAAAGCACGCAAAATTAGTATTTGAACTCGTTGGTCTATAAATGAATACATATTGTTTTAATAGCATTTAAAATAATTTAATATTTTTTAAATATATGTTTAGTGAGAAATCGAGTATAGATAATTATTAAGTTTGAATTACATTGTAAAAGTTTCATCGAATATTGGGAAAAGTGTTTCTTTTTTCACTTTTGTTTGATATTTATTTTCAATCTGTGAATAAATATCATCTGGCAGCATTTTTATAACAATGTATGGGTCACTTAAACCTAAATTAAATATTTCAATCAATACACACATAATGATTATTTCGAATTTTAATTTATCGATATTTTTACCATTTGAATCTTCAGCTGTTAAATTGCTGGCATTAAGAATTTCAATCGTTATGTTTTCTTCTTTTTTATTTATATAAAGTGCAATTCTCCCATAATCTTCTTGAACGTTATTTTGAATTTCGATCTTTAGCTTGTAGTATTCTAAAATTAGTTCGTTTGTGGTCAAACTATGCAATTTTAAAATGTCTTCCCCGCGAATGTTAAACATTTCATTTTCTCCGCCATCCGTTTCATCATTGGTAAAATATTTAATTCGAATTTCATTAATTAGGAAACTTAGCGCCTTCGTTGATTTGATATCAGGTTTATCCTGGAAATTTTAATTGAAAATATTAGAAATTTTTATTTTTATTATTTTCAAACCTTTAAAATCTTTTCTACAAGATTTTCCAGAATCATTTTTAATGATGAAATAATTAAAATATTTAATTCCTCGTAACAATAACTTGACATCTTTTGTCTGATTGTATCAAAAGTGTAGCCAATATATTCAAACAAATTGTTTAGATCGTTATTTTTAATTGATTCAAGTATAATTTCTGTGATTGTGCGTTTTATCTAAATTGTAAAAAGTTTAAATTATTTATAAAATGTTAAATATTTAAACAAATGGATCCATATTGGGGATAGGAATGAACATTAATAAAAATAACATTTAAAAATATGTATGTTTATAAGAATAAACCTTTTCACTTGTTATTTCAAGAAGTTGTTTTAATTCATTATCAATGTTATCTTTTGAATTTTCAATAACTGAATATATTATTTTTGAGCATTTATCAGCTGTGTTTTCAGAGTGCTTGTCTTCCATAAGTTTAATTAAAGATTCTATGCCCAAGTTATTGCTAAATGGATCGATTATGTTTCTGACATATTCAATATTTGAAACTCCAGTGCATAACTAATTTTATCAATATAATAACTAATTATTTATAAATCGTTTTACACAATTAATTAAAGGAGCTGTTTTATTTAAAATTCCGACTTACTTCATCACTGATTTCAAAATATTCCAGTTTTGGTTCAATTTCTTCAATTTTTTCCCGCATTAATTTGGTATAATAACCAATGCTTCTGCTTAAATCCTTATTAAAATAAAAAATATTATTAATATTTATTCATTATTGTTTCATTGAATTTTAAGGAGTAATAATCTGTAACTACATCAAGTAGTTTAATGATAAACGTAAATGTTCCATCTGGTTCGGGCCATGAGATTTCATTCCAAAATGTCTGAACCTTATTAATTCAAATTTTTATTACTATTTTATTTAACGTTAGAAGGTATATATCAAAATATTTAACTGATGTGTCATTTTATCTTTAAATTACTTGATAAATAACATCTGCAGAATCCACTGAAGACGAACTGATCTTTGCAATATTGTCGATAGTTTTTAAATTGTCCATTTTTATTGCAGCTTTAATCAATTTGGTAACTTTCTCCCAAGATATGACAAACCAATCATCAACAGAATTTTGAAACCAAGTATGGAAAGAATTGGCAATATTTTTAGTATCCATTTCAGAAATTTCATTTGAGAATCTTAATTTTATATAATATTATCTAACTTTTCTCAATTATTTGAATAAACAAATAAACACTATACTAAATAAACACTTTTTATATAGTACAAGCATTGTGTATTTGTCAATTGTGATAAAGTTTCACATGTAAAATAGAAATAGACGAACCTTGCAAATTCACGCAAAGTCATATAAAGATCGAATAATTGAGTTTCCAATTTGACTTTATTGTTGCTCATGTCTGAAGTTGTTTTAATTTGAATTGGCTTAAGTTTGATTTGAACTTCATTTAGAACTTCTTGAGTAATTGTGTAGAACTAATATATCCAAATAAAAAATACATTATTATTAATATAGTTAATTGATATATTATTGACATACATTTGCATCATAAATTGTGTAAAGTATTTTGAGATAGTCAACACCGAGATTTCTAAACGAAAAGAATTATATTAGAATAATAGATATTATTAAAAAATTTAATTTTTTTAAAAATAAAATATTTTTTCAAAATAAATTAACTTCATAAAAGATTTTTGGAGATTTTTTGAACTTTTCAAATCATCATTTAGAAGATGTCCAAGTTTAATTAAATGTTCAATTGGATTTGTCTTATTTTTCGCTGTCATCTTTGCAATATAATCAAACCTATAAAAAGTTGTTTGATTAGAAAAAAAATTTGGGTCATTAAAAATTACTTATTGTGTGAGCCCGAAAGAATCGAATTCTCAGCATTCCCAAGAATAAATTCAATCGTTCCAAATGATTTGACCCTCTTTAATAAGTTTTGAATATCTTTATATTTTTTCAACAAACCCATTATACTACAAATTCAGTAAAACTATTAATTCAATTGTTTTTATATAATATTATAAATTAAATCATTAAATCTGAATAGGATTTGTAATACTCGAGCATTGAGGCAAATTCAGTTGGTTCAATCGCTTGATGTGACACATTGGATGAAAACAAAAACATTTTAGACAAATTCTCCACAAGTTCTTCACTACACTTCCAGAACATTGCAGTCTTAAATAATAATATTTATCAAAAGTTAATTAACTTGATAAATATTTAATTAACTTAATTCTCATCACAATTTTAAACATGACTACCATACCTCATCTTGACTGAACTCATTGCTTTCAAAATGTTTAAAAATATCCTGAATGACTGAATGAAAAGTTCTTGAGCTAATTGGATGAATCATTTGAATTGCAATAAGAGCTTTGTAATGTGCAAGAATTCTGTCTTTTTTCTTCAAACCTCCCACTTGGCCAATTTTCTGAATAATTTGCTTTGCATGTTCGTCATGTGTCCCGTCCCATTTGTAGGGTTGATGGTGCCTCGATGCTTCAATTGAACAAAGAAGGTAAAGTTGTTCCATTACTTTCCCTCCAGTGTTAAGTTGATCGTTTTGGGAAGTGACGGAGATTCGCAAATGAATTTCGCCCATTTGGTCTCTTTCGTTTCGGGATTTGAGGGGAAACCAATGGTCAAATCCTGTTGATGGAATGTTCTAGAAAAATTAAACAAGATTTTAATATGCAATAAACATTTAAAGTACTCAATCCAATTGTAATTTAATCAATCTGAATTAAATAATCCTTACCTTAGTATATAGTTTCATATAGCCAAGAAAATCATTCACATTGTCCGACTTTGAACGAACGCTTGCAATGTCTTTCATGAAATTCTTAAATCCTTTTGCTCCGTGAACTTCACCAAACTTTTTCATCTTTTGACCCAAACTCTCTTTTTCGTCATAGTCCCTTCAAAATAAAAATTTAGGAAAACTATAAAATCTCTGAATTCTTTTACAATGTAATCTCATATATCAGTATCTACAATTATCTTTAAAGTTAATACTAGTGGTATTAGTATTATACGTGTTTACTTATCAAAATATTAAATATTTAAATATCTTACCAAACTTCAAGCTCAATCAATTCGTCGTTTGATTTGCACAATTGCCTAATTACACAAAACATAATTTTAATAAATTATTTTACTCTGCTATCAAAATAATTAAAAATTATAAAATTACATCTTGAAACTTTCTTGCCAAACTGGAGCGAGCGTAGCAAACTTCACTTTGGTCGACTGAACTCCTTTCGGGTTGCTCGATAGAAAAAATTTACACATAGGATCACTCAATCCTAACCAATATAAATGTTTACAGTAACTCTCATATTAGTTTCATTTAGTTAATTTAAGATGATATCTTTATTTCATTGTAAATGTAACATATTTTGACATACATTTTAATATGAATAATTTATTTTGATTACCATTTGCATCTTTTCCAGATAAACCCTTTGCTTCAACAATTTCAAGATTGAGCGTTAAGGGACATGCCTGAAATATAAGTTTTAATAAAAATTGAAATGTTTTGTATTAAATAGTGCTTTGAAATAAATTTTTATTGTACAACCTCCTTTTCTCTTGCAAAAATCAACATCAGTTTGTGATTCTCTTTGTCTAATCTGAAAATTTTTAAAAGCCCTCCGACCATGTTGCCTTCTTCAGGTGGAAGATCTCTAAGAAATGGCCCAAGGAAATACAAAACTTCCCCATAAAGCCCTTTCACCTTTAAGAAGGACCAGAAGTACCAAACATGAATATGTAAAATTCCAATAAACTTTTAATTTACCTATTACTAAAATAATTATTTTAACTTAATATTTATTTATTCCTTCGCCCAGTTAGAGAATAGACAATTTTGGTTTGGGCTTGCATTGCTTTTCTCAAAGATTGTCTATCCTCTAATTGTACTGGGTGAGGGAGTATAAGGATTTATTGAAAGATAAAGAATAAATTATTCTCTCCTAATTACATTGATTTCATGTTTTTGAACGAGTGAATCCCAAAGGATTTCTCCAATGTCTTTTGATTCTTCTTGAAATGATGTGTGGTAAGCTTTAATTGTGCTTCGTCTTGCAAGTTCATATTTGGTTGAGAAGGATTGAAAGTTTCGAAAGAAATCTTCGCCCTCGTGATCTTTGAATTTATCTTCACCTTCGCATGCACCTTCATTTTCAACAATTTTATTTTCACTGATTTTCCTTTCCGTTTTCTTATTTTCAGTAGTTTTATTTTCAGTGCTAACAAGAAATAGAAAATCGTTTAATGACTTAAAATATTTGTTAAAATTGTATTTGTACAACTTATACAGTTCATCAAATGTAAGTATTTTGAAAAGGCATATAATGAATATATGTATTGAATAATGAACATATGTTATATTGACCTGTCTTCTCGACTAAATATATTGAATCCTTTGAATTTATCTATTAAATCAAAATTCATGATGAGACAACCAAATCAAATGGTCAATCAAAATTTAAATAAAATTTAAATATATAATTAAAATCAAGTTCATTTTATTCAATGTTAATCTATATGAAATTGTGGGAAATGAGATATTTTGTGTAATATTTGCGACCAACTCTCGTTAGAGGAAAGAAAGATTTAAAATTACTTTTCTCCTTTATTAATCTATGATTCTAATATATAAATACAATGTTAAGGAGGAAATATAGAACGTATGATTGATTATGGGACAAAAAATTCAAAATTACAATTTATTTATAATTTATATGACAAAATGAAATGAATAATTATGAATATGGACAAGTTTTCCCGGATATTGTTGGTAAATTACACTTTTTACCGAATATTATATTATGTATAAGAGTAACACTAAAATATTTATAATGTGTTATTACATGAAATGACTATGAATTAAATGTTTCCCACACATTTTGAATCAAGGCGAAATATAAAAAGTATTTGCGAAATATTTCTGTCGTAGCAGAAAGATAAAAATAATCAGTCATAAAAATTAAGTATGTGTGTATAAGTATAAGTATATAAGTATGTGTGTTAAGTATACACATTATATTAATTCTTCGAAAATGTTATTAAACTAAATGCCAATGTTAATGTAGAAAGCAAGTGACAATTCAATGAAAACGACTAATTAAATAAATTAGATTTATTTTTATATTTGTGAATTCTACTGAATTTTATTAAATTTGAATTCAGCGTGTAAACTTTATTACAAATTTTGCATTGAAAAAGCTTTTCACCTGTATGAACTACTTTGTGTTTTGTTAAGTTACCACTCTCTGAAAATTCCCTATTATTAATAAAATATATTATTTTTATGCGTGAGTCACTTTAAGAGTTAAGACCTTTATGAAATACTGGCTAATCACAATATCACAAATCACCATTAAATATGCGTAAATGCGTACCTATTTTAAAATAGGACGATAGAAAAGGGTTAAGATAACTAAATAGAGTATGTACATTGAATCCTGTTCCTGTAACCTCTCTCTACGAAAAGATCATAAAAAGGTACCTTTTATAATACTATATTTATCCCAAATATTTAATGCCCAATGTTTTAAGCTTTAGATATCCTACATACTCTACGTACAAAACCTTCAAAAGCACGTCTTTATTTCACTTTACTAATATTTCTTAATAATGGATATAATCTAGTACCTTAATTTATAAATGAATTGAAAAAATTGACTTTATACCTTGTTAGATTAACATGGTCTTAGTATCTATAATTAACTTGTCTAAATTGATATATAAGTAATACAATAAAATAGATTTACAATAAGATCGATTATTGTGTATCATGAAAAAAATTAGTTTATTTTATTATGTGAATTAAACAACAAAAATTTCTTTCCAATTATTCAAATGAAATAAGCATTATATAAACATAAATGTGAATTTAAATGGAAAACAATTTATAATTTAGCAACGAGATTAGCAAATTCAAATCCAATACTTTCAATGGAAAGAATCAAACAAAGATAAATAAAGAGAGAAAACAAAAAAGAAACAAATTAAACATCATGAGTTTCAAAGTAAAAAGAAAGCGTTGATTGCAAAGATGAAAATCCCAACGACAAATTTCCACATGTTGTATTCGGTCCTTGAAGCATTTGAACCCTTTTCTGAATTTCTTGGTCCTGATGCTCCGCCAGTTGCATTTCTCTTCACTCGACGATTTCGTTCAAATCTCAGATCCATGAACACTTCCTTGATATCAGAGAGAAAGTTGTCGAGAACTTCTTCCATTTTATCATTGCCCGCCTGAATTTCTTTCCAATGATCCTTCTTTTTTTGTCCTTCGGTCACAATGACTTTTGGTTGAAGTTCTGTAGGAAGGCCGGAAGAGAGGCCAAAGCAAACCAGGAGGCAAAGGAGGAAAATTGAAATTAGCATCATTTTCTGCAATAACAAATCTAATCTTATTGTCTTCATTTTCAATTTACCATTTATAGTAGATAGCATTGTTACTAATACTTTGAATTACGTTGAAATGTAAAGAATATGTTTGATTAATTAAAATAATTAAGCTGATTATTTACAATACACTTACGGTTGTGACGAAAATGTTTTTCGGGACAAACGGCAGAAAACCCAATTTTCCAATTTTCTGTTATTATAAAATATAATGAAAATCTGAACTAAATAACATGAACCCCATTTTGTTTCCCTGTCTACCCTTAAAAAATTCTACAAAGTGGTCAAGTTAATAATTTCTGATAAGTGAATCATTTATTGAATCAAAAGTTTTAAAGCATAAATGATAAAATTTGATAAAGAATATGGCACAAGAGGAATAAGTTGATCATTTGTCATATAAAATGCTTTTAGTTAAAAGAAATAGTTGTTCGTCACGGAGATCTTTTTCTGGCCGTTTGGAAGTGGTGGCAAAGCTCGGTATTTATTCCCGTAGATTTCAAGAGCACAAAATGGATTTTTGGCCAAGTAGCCAACCTGCAGTAACAAACAAGTATACCATACATACCTATAATTATCTTTTTCGTTTATACAAATAATCAATAATTAAATGTCTTTTACAGCTATACGTCTAAATTTTTACGTCTAAATTTTATACATTTACATTTTTAATGAACTAATTTACTGGCGTTTTACCTTTCCAGCAGTTGTTTCAGGCCAACGGCTGATTTGACAAGTTTCCTTTTTCATTCTCCGGCTACAGTTGAACTTCTCAAATTCGTTTCTTGTACGGAAATTTCCACAGCATGCCGTTTCCACCATCTCGCACTTACACGGAACTTTCTTGCATTTGGGACAAAACATGGAAGTGACTTCTTTGCAATGTCGATCGTGGTTGTACCATTCAATTGCCCGATGACTTGGCTTTCGCATTGCTCGTAACATTCCTGATCCAATCCATCGTCTAATTTTACAAAAAACATTAATTATCAATGAATAAACAGTTATATTAATTTTAATTAATTTAATTAACTCACTCGTAAGCACACCACCAATCGGTTCCAGGACCCCAATTTTTCTTCCAAGCACTTCTTGCCCTCAGTTCGACCTCGATCATGCTAATGTGCTGGTCCATGGCTTTGTCCTCCAACTGCCGTTCTTTCACCGGTTTATCATTTAATTTCTCTTTCACTTTCCCTTCATCTTTAACCTTTTCTTCGCCTGTGTTGACCTTGACCGGCTCAATTTGTTTGTCGGGGACTTTCACATTTCCCTCGTTTTCCATTGTAAAGGTAATTAATTAATTATGAAGGTGATTGATCAATGACTCAATTAATGGTAATTATGTAATTTTAAACTGAAAAACTTTAAAAAACCCAAACTAACTCTTCCTTTCAAAAATGTCAAATGTAAAATTGAAAAAACAAATAATCCCCTTGAGCATTTATTTAGCAATTAAAATTTTAAATTCTTTTTATTCAATTTCAATTAAAATTTTGTATGCCTGAGATTAAAACATTAAACATTAAGATTAAGACAATACTTACCAATAGAGTTAATTAATATCATAGAGTTAATTTTACAAAATAATTATTTAATTCTTTTTATGGGATTTTCCAAGGTTGAAGTTCATCGGCCCCGGAGTTTTATCCGACGCGTCTTTTTCATCCTCTGAAATGATGAGTTTAGTGAGAGTCATTCTAATAAGTTTGTTCAATCCGCTGAGTCCTTCTTCGTCTTTCTCATCAGCCCTTTTCTCTTGTTGTGAATAAGATCTTTGTGCACTTGAAGTTGTGTTCCTCGTCGAAAGCGAGAGTTTGGTAGTTCTGACAGATTCCTTTGGCCTTAAATTGTTGGATTTATTCGGTCGGACTTTGTTTAAATTGTTACTTGTCACATTAGACATCGGTTTGGCTTTGCCCCCTAATGACATTTTCTCTCCAGTTGGACTTCCACCCAAAGCTTCTTTCGACCTTGTGTAATTGACACTTTGGAATTCTTGCACATTTTCTCTGGTGATGTTGATGGGCGGTGAGATGAAACTGGAAAAGTTGAATTTGACCCGATTTGGTTGTTCAGTGTTGATCATGCTTGGATCCCGACACATTGGTTTTTTAACAATGCTCTTGGAGATTTTCATTTTGAATTTGCTCTCATCCGAGGATTTTGGTTTGGGTGGAAGTTTTAAAATGTCGTCGTCATCATCTTCCTTGTCGTCTGTTCCTTCTTGGCTCGTTTTCTCTTTAAGGAGCCGAATGTTCGAATCAGGGTTTACGGCCAATGCGATGTTGTTGAGATTGAGCTGAATGATTGATTTGCTTTGTTCTAGATGGTCGTCTTCGGAGCTGAGACTTGATTCGGAAAATGAATGCGATTTGTCTTTTTCTTTATCTGGTTTTTCTTTTCGCGACTTTCGACCAAAGGATGGAGCACGGAATGTTTGGATTTGAATTCGATTTGGTTGTTCCTCAATTTGGTTTTTGATCAAATCCTTTAATTTTTCAAAATTCTCATCCGATTTCAAGATATTTTCCTTCATAGAATGCTGATCTTTGGAGAAAAATGAATTAAAATATTTATGGAAAAGATTAGATTCGTGTTCAAGATTACCAGCAATCTTCTGATACAAAAATTTTGAGAATTTGCTCGCGGCGTCATTTGCGTTTTTATCATTTTGGCTGTTGTGGTTTTTATCGTTTTGGCTGTTGTGATTTTTATCCTTTAGATTGTTTTCATGTTTCTCATTTTTATTCTCATTTATTCTGTTATTGTCTTTGTTATTTGCGCTGTTACTCTCTTTGTTGTTGTTGTTGATTTTATTCATGCTATTTGAATTCGACGCGGGTTTCTTTCCGCTGGAACTAGGCGTCGATAAAGGAATGCTACTCACCCGGGACTTTTTCCCTCCAAGGAATCCAATTGCGATTGAATTTGCCCAAACGGCCCTACTTGAATCTTCCTCGTGCTTTTCGTCGATCTTACTCGGCTTGGGATTCAAAGTCGTATTTAATTTCTCATTCGGGTTAGTTTCGGGCTTGGGTGGACGCGTTCGAATTGGAGTTCCCATCAAAACATCAACAGTTTCTTTTGACTCTTCCTGCATTGGGGTTTTTGAATTGGTGAGATTTACATTTTCCGTTTTAATTTCTCCCGATGGTTCTTCATTGGGTTCTTCGTGGTTGACGCAAATGTTCATTATCCGACTGATTTCAAGACTCTTCATAACTTTTTCTTTGTATTTGTAGGATCCGAGGCGGCTGCCTTCGAAATATGCCAAAACGGCAGCTTTCAAATTATCCTCCTTTTCTTGCTCTTCTTTAAGGATTTCTGCCTGCGTTTTGCCGAAATTCCCGCTGAGGATTTTATCCGGTTCGATTGAGAGCTTGGGGCTGGAATTGTCCGAGTTGTATGGCTGGGTTGGATTATTGTTCGCGCTGGGTTGACTTCTTCCTCCAGGGGAATTAATTAGTGAAGATCTATTCATTGGAGATTTATCGTCAGATTTATCAAAAGGGGATTTTAATGAAGATTTATCATGCGGAGTCTTCATTGGAGATTTATCTGTTGAGGGTTGCAATTGTGGTTTTTCAAGTGGAGCTTTATTAATTGCTTCTTTAGTCATATTTGGTCTTTTGTGATCTTCGCTGGCTTTAGGCTTCAAAAAGTCCTTGTAGTTCCTTTTGGATGCTTTGATCATTTTCTCATATTCTACAATATTTTGACCATTTGAATTTTGAACTTTTTCTTGACTCACTTTCTCTGTTTTCGTGAATGGCTCAGTTCGTTTGATTTCACTTCTTTTAATTTCATCTTTCTTTATTTCTTTATTGATCTCTCCAGATTTATCAACATTTGATTGATTTTCTTCTTCATTTCCCATTTTGTCTGGCGGAGCTGACTGAGATTTTTTACTTTCCCAAAGAAAAGGCGGTTTTTTAATCAACGGCTTGAGAATTGTCACTGAGGATCGATCAGATTTCATATGATTTTGGAAAATGCTCTGGAAGTCCGTGTTATTTGTAGCCTCGTGAAGAAATTCACATTCAGAGTTCTGTGGGAAAGATCTGGCGCTGTTGTCTTCTGGTAAATTATCAGAAACAGTTTTGAAATCTTCTTTCTCCCAGTCGAATTCCATATCTGTAATTGAAGATTCTTCAATAATTGCTTCCTCATTGCTTGTCCGATCTTCGTCAACGATTTCTTCAATGTAACATCCCCTTGGGTTAGAAAATGTCCCTTCTTCAGAATTGCTCAAAATTTGCTTTCCCTGTTCAATGAGAATGATATCAGTGATTAGGATATTATTTTCCTTCATCCCGCGTGAAATTATTTCTTGAATCTCAGCATCAAGTTTCACTTGATCGACCCTTAATGTTTCATCGAGATCTGAATCGTGCGATGGGAGACTTGGAAATGAAAAATTGGGCATATTCATTTTGTCTTCGACCAATTCATGCATTTCTTTTCCTCTCAATCCATTTGATGAATTGGTCATTTGCGGAATTTCCTCATTTGGATAATTTGGATCGATGTTAAAATCAAGTGTGATTTTGGGCGGGGATACGAAATTCGGGTGGTAATTTTCGTGTTCTAAATTGGGTTCAAATTCTCTTGATTCGGTTTGGTGACAATCTTGGGTTTGAGTCGTTTCGTGCATTGGCATATCTTCTTCGTTCTCGTCCTCATTTTCTTCTTCGATGTGGTCATATTCTTCCCCGTCTGTTTCTTGAAAAAGAGAAACTTCTTCGTCGGTGAAGCCCAAAGAGGTGAGGAGATGACTCACTTTGTCTGTGCTGCCAGAAGTGAACTCAAAGAGTGAAGAAGGATCGTTTTTAATGTCTGAAATAAAATAGTGCAGGTATTTTAGTTTTGGTTTATTAAACATATAAATATAATACTATTAGTTTAAACTATTACTATTTATTAAATTATTTACCCAAATCTTCCTGATCAAATGCCATCCTTTCTTGAGCCAAATTATTCTTTTTAGTTGATTGCGATGTTTTGATCTTCTCGTTGACAAAACTGCTGAAACTCGATTTCTTTATTTTGTTCATATTTTTGATCAAGTAGCTGCTGGGAGAAGTTTCATATTCTTCATCTTCACTCGACTCTTCACATTAAAATAAAATCAATATATTTAAATTCATCAACAGTTTTAATCATAATTTCATAATACAAAAGTTGTAATCATTGCAAAAATATTAGCTATTCACATTAGCAGGTTATAGTAAAAATACTAATTATACATACACTCATTAATATCGAATATTAATTTAATTAAAAAACTTATCATCAAATGACATTTTAATCAAAAATTGTATATTCCAATCATGTACATATTTGTAATTATATTTGGATAAGATGTTTTAAATATATTTAATCTAAATATTTATTACCATTTGAACGTGATTTCCCAACTTCAGACTCAAGCAATTTGTACTTGTAAAATTTCTTTTCCAATTTTGACTGCAGCTTGTCAATCCGACTCTTAAATTCCCAAAAGCTCATATTGATCAAATCCGCTTTGAATAAAATCCTCGACGATTTCTCCAATTTTGTTTTTGCCCTTTCCAGGGCCACTTGTCGGGATTGAAGGGCAAGTCCTTGGCTGTCCAATCTCAACGACTTGCATTCTAGCGAAGCTTCTTTTTCTTTGAGCGAAAGAACCCTTTCCGCATTTTGCTTTTCAAGCTCCCTTAAATAATTCTCTTCTTCCGTCAAATGAGTTCGTCTTAAATTGAGCTTCTGACTCAATCGATCCAAAGTGCCCAATTGGCACTTCATTTTCCTCTCTTCGCTCTGAAGACGTTCGGACAAAGCACTAATGTCACGTTCGCGCCCTTTAGACACCGTATGAATATTCTTCAGTTGCTCGACGTATTTCATTGATTTTTGACGCAGGGATCTCAATTCTCCAATTTGATTTTCTAACCGAGTTGGACTTGGAACTGAAGAAATAGCTTCTTCCTCGGCGAAATTTAAATTGAAGTATTCTTGAAGCTGTTTAATTCAAACAAATATTTGCTATATTTGTATACGTAGATTATATTGCTTTAATGTTTAACTTTGCAATAAAATATTTTAATTTTATAATATAGCCTAAATAAAATATAAAATTATATTCATAAATATATTAAGATCAAAATTCAATATTTATTAAAGTTAATCTGAACAATCACCTGTCTGAGATTTCTTGTTGTTGGTCTTTGCATTTGAGCATTTGAAGAATTGGGCGATCCCAAATTAGCGTTGTCCGAATTGGATGACAAATCCGCATTGTTCTTCATTTGAGAATTTCCTTTTAAGAACGGCAAGGTTGAATAAATCTTTACATCAAGTCGTAATAAATTAAGATTTTGATACTGAACGGACTAAAATAAAAACTTTAAAAAATCCTCTAATTCTAATAGATTCCAAATGGAAAAAATTGTTACACTAATTAATAAAACTTCTAGTATTCAAGAGCCATGGATTTTAATTATTTTACAGTACTTATATTCTTTAACGCTCTATTAACCAATCAATCCCAATCATGGCTATATTAAGCATTATAAGAATATTTAACAATAAAGTTAAAAATGAATTCATTTTAATAACGTTTAATTTAAGTTACACGGCGTGGGTGGGTATGTTGCGACATTGACGGTGGATCCCCCTTTGGAAGGGAAAAACATTAAGGGAATGAAAGTCGGAAAATGCAAAGTGTCCGCCGGCTCTTTCTTTCTTCATCTCCAATCCAACTACCTGTCACTTGCCGCTCATTCGCTCCTCCCGGTAAGGGTTAATTAAATAATTTAATCACAATTAAGGTTATTTAACTTTGTAGTTAGACTCTTGAGAAGGGCCATGTCTAAGTACTCGATCGAAGAGAGAGGAAATCTCTACACCACTGATTACAGAATTTATTATCGTAAGTCGCTCGATTATTGCATAATAAACCAGTTTATTACTTCTCAATTTTAATAAATAGATACCTTGTTTTTGACGTATTGGGAAAATTATTAAAGTTACCAATAAAAGCTTTGAGTTCATCATTTTATTAAAATTTCAATAGCTTTATTTAATGACATTTAATCATTTTTTGTTTTGTTATAGGGAATGAAAATGGTCCAATTTCTCCATTCCATGACATTCCTCTTCAGCCGGATCCGTCAAAACCGAATGTTTACAACATGGTCGTAGAAATTCCTCGTTGGACAAATGCAAAAATGGAGGTATGGTGGATTTAATTATTTAAAAGTTTATTAAAATTGTTAATTTATCTTATCTTTTACATGTGAAGTCATAATTAGCATATATTTGATTATAAAGTATTAATTATGTAGTAATTCTTAATGATAAATCCATTAATGTTAAATAAAATTTTAGATTTCAACAAAGGAACCGCTGAATCCTATCAAGCAAGACGTCAAGAAAGAAAAACTTCGATTTGTTCATAACTGCTTTCCTCATCATGGAGTAATTTTAACTATTCTTTTTCCTTGAATTTTTATATTAATTTTAAGTAATAATTATGTGACTGGTACATTTATTTCCACTTGACCAATTGCATTTTATAATAATTAATATTCCATTTTTGTCTATTAGTACATTTGGAACTACGGAGCAATTCCTCAAACATGGGAGAATCCCATGGACGTCGACCCATCGACAGGATGCAAAGGCGACAACGATCCAATTGATGTCTGTGAGATTGGAGCCAAGGTCGCTTCAAGGGGATCTGTAATTCAAGTTAAAGTTCTTGGATGCTTCGCATTGATCGACGAAGGTCTTTTTTTTATCTCTATCTGTTATATTTTATTCTATTCAATTATTTTCAATGGTGCATTCAATTATTTCATTTGTTCTATTAATCAGCATAATGCTTTTATGCTTAACATAATATCTTACAAATGTGAAATATTTAGATTAGATATAAATTTGCCTTTCATTAAATGAATTTAAAAGCATTAATTGGATGATGAAATAAATGAATTTTATTGATTTTAGGCGAAACCGACTGGAAGATCCTTGCAATTGACATTACCGATCCTTTGGCTGAGAAAATCAATGGTAAAATGATATTATTATTTGAAGCATCCAATCGATTATCGAATGTTGTAACTTTGTAATGTTAATGGGCTTAATGTCTTTCATTCCTAGATGTTGAGGATATTGAAAAATTGATGCCTGGTTATTTACGTGCGACGGTTGAATGGTTCAGAATTTACAAAATCCCTGATGGAAAACCCGAAAATCAATTCGCTTTCAATGGTGAGCCGAAGAAGGCCGAATTTGCCCTTAAGATCATCAACGAAACTCATGGATTCTGGAATCAATTGACGGCAAATGAATTCCCCGAAATGGGCCTTTCAATGTGAGTCATTTATTTAATAATATATTTTTAATCACAAAAATTAAAAACATTACTTTAGATTATTATACCATGCAACTTAACCTATCCTTAATTGAATAGTCAAAGAACAACCGGGGAGTCAAACTTCACTATTCCGAAGGAAACAGCTGAGTCAATCGTTGAGCAAACGAAACCCTGTGAATGTCAAGAGTCTGTCGATCCCATGACAAACAAATGGCATTACGTTACGGTCAACCCAACTGGACAATAGAACATTTTTCACAATATGAACATGTCCAATTGAGTTCAATTAAAGATATTATTATTGCAGCAATTGCAAATTCTTTCATTTACTTTACTATATGTATATCTTATACTTTATGCTACAATTCTATATATAAATGCATAATTATTCGATTTCAATTTTCATTAGCGATCATTAATAGCCCAATAGTATTTAGTCTGCTTATGTAGTATTATCGATCGTTATTATTTGGTTATAATGTAATCATATTAATTTGTTCATCAATTTAACAAATTAAAATTTATTTAGGCCAATTCATTAGTATGATTTTCATGTTTTTAAAATATCAAATATTTGTTTTACAATAGTTTTATAATAGTTTAATCGTTAAATCTTAAAATGAATCACGAAAGTTGTTCTGAAATTTCCGAAAAGATTGAAGATATTTTAATAGACACAAGCAGTTTGATTATTTATTTATTGAAATTACTCGGATATTGTTCATTTACAATTGATAAGAAAAATGGGAGAAAGTTTGTCAGGTTCCATTGGGCAAGTTTACAAATGACTTATAATTGTCTAATGATATTGATCATGTTCACCCAAATTTATTATTATTTCATTAACACCAACAAATGGCTTGCGATTAACAAAATAATAAAGGAAACTGACAAATTAATTGTGATGCTCATTGGCATCATTCAAAATTCGTTTTCTCACGTATTCAAATTTAGATCTGTTTTGAAGTCCAAGTTTCAATTTTTAGGATGGCGTGCACTTGTTGACAATTTTGCTGAATTGGCTCTCATTGACAAATCATTTGATTTTTCTTCACTTGATTTCAAGAATAAGCACTTGTTAGAGAAAATAAAAAGGAAAAATTTTCGTAAATGTATTTTATTTATTTTTATTAGTATTCTTCATTTAATGATGCTTTTTTATCAAACACTTTTTTTATTCAAAGTCAATTTATTGGGAATGGGACATGCAAATGAAGAAACTTCATTATTTGGAATTATTTTACTCGGCTTGGGAAGTCTTTTATGGTATTGTTTGTTAGTAATGGCACTTTTACATTCAACTTACTCAACCTGGATTGGATTTATCATGCAATTTTATACTTTTTACTTGAAATTAATAAACATTGAAATTGAAGCAATAAATAATAACGACTATGTTAAAATTTTGGAAATTAACAATTTGAAAAATGAAAATGAATTGGCATTTGTTTCTAAATTGGAAGAACAAAAATTAGTAAATTGCTTTGCCGTTTATTATAAAATTGAACACCAAATCAAAGTGGTATCCGATAATACTTCATGGCAAACTATATCAGGAACAATCATTAACATTTTGGTTATTACTTTTTATATTTATCATGTAATTGCTGGGTTTTCCAGTGGAATTTATCATTCGATTATTTATTCTTTTGGGCCAATAGCAGTCAATTCACTTGAGCTTTATTTTATGGGATTGGAAACGTCTTTGTTGACAAAAGAGAGCCAGAAACTTATCAAACAGTTAATAAGAATTGACTCAGCTCCTCTATCTCTTAATGCTTCATCTAAGGTAATGTAATTTAGTAATGATCTTAATAAGCAATTGAAATTAGTTAAAGGCCCACTTTTATAAGTAATGTAATTTCTTATATTTTAGGTGAAATCTTTTATACTAAAAATCTCAACAAAACCATTAAAAATTTCTCCGAGAGGATTTTTCACTGCTAATCGGAATTTGATTGTTTCGGTGAGATAAAAAATAAACTGTTTATAAAAATTCTCATATTATATAATTATATTAAATAGTATTGACATTGACTAATTAAGTATTATATTCATATCGTAAATACCATAAGGTACACATTAAATATTGTACAATATATAATATATTCTCCGTTACCACTTAGCTGAGGATTTCGCGGTTTTATTCACGTGATTTTCCAACGTTCAATATCATTTAAAATCATTTGAATATTTCTCGCGAAAAAACCGCGAAATCCGCAGCTAAGTGGTAACGGAGAATAGAATAGGGTATTGTATTCATTGTATATTTTTTAATTTTATTTCAGCTTATGGCTTCAATATCGATATATATTCTCGTCATATTCCAATTCAGAGACGAAGATTCATAAGCAATTTAACATTATTATTATTATCTTCAATTATGAACACGAGTAAATTAAATATTAAGTTAAAAATCGTTAATACCACACATTAGCACTAATATTTAATATTATCAACTAAAGAGATTAATCTTTAAATTCACTTATTAGTAAATTATAAATAAGCTGTCATTTATTAAGCCCATTTGTTTTCACAAGATTTAATGCAATTAGTAATATTTTAAGTAAACACAAGTCCATTAACATAATGTATTACATATAACTGTTTTCACAAATGTAAACAAGACAAAATTTTCATTGAATAAAAATATTAAATTTTATTTTTCATTAATTCTTTCATTTAACAATAAGATAATGAATAAAGTATTTTCAGCACGGTATAATTGACAAGATCATTCAATAATTAATTATAGCAATTAATTTGTAATTTTGGAAGTTTTTAAGAAAATTTTTAAGAAAATGGACTATGAAAATATATCAGAGGGTATTGAAGATGTTATGATCGATACGTGCAGTTTGATTCTTTATTTAATGAAATTCCTCGGCTATTGCTCATTTACAATCGCTAAGAAAAACGGGAAAAAGTTTTTAAAATTTCACTGGGCAAATTTACAACTTATTTACAATAGATGTCTTATAATACTTATGTACTGCCTAAATTATTTTTATTATTCAAACGTGGATGAATGGCTTGAAAGAAGTAACATAACAAAAGCTACTGACAAGTTAGTTGTCATTTTAATTGGCGCAATTTTTAATTCCTTTTCGCACATGTTCAAAATCAGATCCATCATTAAATCAGCAGCACAGTTTAAATCTTGGCGGTGGAACGTTGATCTTTTTACCCAACTGGCATTAATTGACCCTTCATTCAATTTTTCATCACAAAACTTTAAAAATCGCCATTTGCTTCGGAAACTCCAACGGAGGAATTTATTTAAATGTCTTATGTTTCTTTCAATAACTTTAATTCATATTGCGAGTATGTTTTCACTAGTGACCTTTGTATACAAAGTAGACTTATTAGGATCTGTAAAAGAATATCATATATTATTACAATTATTTTTGTCATTTTTTGCAACAGTTTTGTGGGTTTCTTTAATATTGATTACTTTGTTGCATTCTACATATTCAAGCTGGGTTGGATTTTTCATTCAATTTCACACATTTTATATAAAACTGATCAGCAGTGAAATTGAAAAAATAAATAACTTTGAAATTGATAAAAATGGGAAAGATTCAATAGAGGCTTTTGAATTTGAGCCATCTAATAATAAAAAAGAATTAAAGCTAAAAAATTGCATTTTTGTGTTTTATAAAATTGAGAACGAAATTCGCCGATTTTCTTCAAATACTGCATGGCAAATTATAATGGAAATTGTTATTTGCACATTGATTCTTACATTCAACATTTACTATTTCATATCTGGATTTTTTGAAGGAAATGAATATGCATTTGTCTACTCATTATGTCCAGTTTTGGTCAATTCCATTGAACTTTATTTTATGGGACTTGAACCATCTTTGTTGACAAAAGAAAGCAACAATCTTTTAAAGCAATTAATAAGAATTGATTTAAGTGATTTATCACTTAATGTTTCATATAAGGTAGAATTGACATTATAATTTTTTACGGTCTATGAGAAATTCAAATGAAACAAATGAAATAATTTGACCAAATGATAAAGTATATACGATTATTATTGTATTTATATAATCTTATATACTTTGGTTTTGCCATATAAATTATAATACCTAGAAATTTATGAAAAAGTTAGTTTAATATTAGACTAAAATCTGTCATCTAAATACAGTATGCTATCTACTTATATAATAGGTAAAAGCTCTCATATTAAAAATATCAGTGAATAGCTTGAATATTTCTCTTGGTGGATTTTTTACTCTTAATCGAAAGTTAATTTTGTCGGTAAGAAATATATAATACTCCTTGATCCTTGATGTAAAAGTTTCATTAACTAAATAATTTAACTAACTATAGAGTAAGTTGCCCAAAGTTACACTTTTTCGACGCCCCAATTGCTGGACAGTCGTTTAAATAAGGCCAGAGCAAGGAGATTCTCTCAACTTGCTCAGCCTGTCTATTAAAACAATTTAATTTCAACAAAATAAATTCAAATTATGAGAAAGTTGAAATCTTTTTTTGTTAATTTTGGTAGTTAAGTGAAAATATGTCATTTCCATAAACACAATGTCTCACTTGATAGTTATTGATAGTCATTCTATCAGTAATAGACTACACTCGGTATCCCGAGTTAGGACATGTCCCTAGTTAGGCAACTTACTCTTAACTTTAATATTATTTAAATGAAAGTTACAAAAATGATATCAATTAATATGTATTTCAAATTCCAGCTCATATGTTCCATCGCAATATACAATCTTGTTATATTTCAATTTAGAGATGAAGATGGAAGAAGAAAACCTCGAGCTAATTTTAATTGCTAAACGATTAATTATAATGAACTAATTAATTAATAAAAGATAATTTAGTTCCGTTCAATTTTATTGTCAGAAACTTGACCTTATTTTATAATCAATGGGATTAATTATTCTATTTTAATTAGAAAAAACCAATTAAATAAATTTCCAAATTATGATGAATTAATCAATTGGCAAATCTTTGAATTTAGATAATTTGATAAAAGATAAAATAATTTTTATTCAATCAAGGATAAATAAAAAAACTCGAATAGTATATTATTGTTAGTAAAACATATAAGATGAATCTTGAAAAAATGGAAGAAGTCGAAAATATATTGATAGATACAGGAAGTTGGATTTTTTATGTATCAAAAATTATTGGTTATAGTTCGTTCACAATAAGTCAAAAAAACGGAAAAAAATCTTTTCAATACAAATGGTCCAGCCTTCAAATGAATTACAATAGAATTTTAATTGGTTCGATGTTCGCGCAAACATTTTTCTTTATTTCGAGATTTAATGGAATCAGCAATTTCAACAATTGGCTTAATTCAAATCAAATCATAAAAACGACGGATCAACTTGCGGTTCAAGTAATAGGATCTATTCAAACTACTTTCTCCCATGTATTCCGTTTAAGAGCTTTATTCTTTGGCAAATTCATCATGACATTTTGGAATGAAACTGTTGGACTTTTTACACAAATGGCTTTAATTGACCCAGTGTTTGACCTCACTTCTAAACAAAATTCATATCTTGTGGAAAAAATTAAAAAGAGAAACATTTTAAAAGGAATTTTACTTTTTTCCATTATTTTCGTTAATTATGTCAGAATTGTGGCCCAAATGACTTTTTATAATTCTTTATTATTTGAGAATGTTGACGAAAATAGAATTTTTGTTTTATTAGAAGCATTTGGAAGATTTGTGTGGCAACTTTTAGTTCTCTTACACTCTTCATATGCAAATTGGGTTTCGTTTTTTATCCAATTTTATACATTACCACTCAAAATCATCATAAGAGAAATTGAATTAATTTTTGAATCTACATCTTTAAATTATTTTAATAATAACGAATCTGTAAATAGACTAAATAAAGAATTGATAGAAAAAAAGCTTAAAAACTGTTTTACAATATTTTACAAAATTGAATCACATGTAAACCAATTTTCTGCACATTTGAGTTGGCTTGTAATTTTTGAAACTATGGTTGTCACAGCATGTCTTACATTTTACATTTACAGTTGGATTGCGGGAATTTCAAGTCAAAATTTTTTGGTTCCAACTTTTTTCTCATTTGCTCCGGTTTTCTTAAATTTCTTTGTAATGCACTTTGTTGGTTACGAAGCTTCGATGTTGATTTTTGAATGCGAGAAAATCGCTAAACAAATAACACGGATTGAAACGAATAACTTATCAATTAACGTTAATAATCAGGTGTTAAATAATAAATGGAAAGTATAGAGATAGTAGAAAAAACTTAAGATTGTTTATTATTACTATAGTTCATTCACGAGCAATTTAGGTCTGAGTTTGAAACAACCGCTTATTTATTTGTATCTAAATGCAAGGAAATTGTTTTGCGGTTATTTCAAACTCAGACCTAAATTGCTCGTGAATTAACTATAATAAATATAAAATTCTGTTTCAGATTCGATCACTTATTCTCAAAATTTCCAGAAATCCAATCAAAATATCTGTAAGTGGTTTTTATTTTGTTGGTCGAAGATTAAATATGTCGGTAAGATAATATTCTATCAACTTACCGTCTTATGATTAATAATATTATTTATATTAAAATCGAAATAATTGGATTCATACTTTATATTAAGATAAAATGTTCAATCTACCATATAATGCATTCGCGCTGCGAATACCCCTAAGTTTAAAGCGGTTTATTGAAAATGTCCCTTTATAAGGAAATTAGCACCGTTTGCAGGACCCCAAATTATCATCATCGTTTATCATCATAACATATATTGTAATAATTGTAACAAAACCAATAACCTTCTAAATAACCTCTAATAATAATAATAATATATGCATATATTGAGCTTAAACTCACAGGTATTCTAAACGCGAATGCATTACCCAATTCACATTGAATCTTTACGTGAGTTTGAACAAACCGCTTAATTATTTCCAACTAAACGATTTTAGTTAAACGTTACTTTCTGGATCACGTAAAGATTCAATGTAAATTGGAATAGTCAAAAATGAGCAACTAACATTTATTAATATGTACATATGTTGTATGTATGCATGTTTAAGAGTTTTTTTTATTATTCCAGCTCATGTCTTCAATTTCAATTTACATTCTCGTCTTATTTCAATTTAGAGATGAGGACACTTAAAATTAAAGATGATTTCATATGGAATATATTCTTCTTATATGTATTTACCTATAATCACAATGTTATACAAATTAATTAGCCAATACCCCTAAATGATAGGATACTTACCCTGGAATGAATAAATAAATGTTAAACATCCTTTAACCATTCAAGCCGTTTTCGTAATAAATAAGTAAATATAAAAAAGCAGATCTTTCATTCATATACAATAAAAATTGTAAGTAATTAAAGTAATGTAAAATTTACATTACATAAGCTATATGTGACAAAAAAATATTTATAAAGATTATAAAATATCAATAGTGGATTATTTTTATTGGTAAAGATTGGTGATATTTTCTTAAATTGATTCTGCCAATTATACCAAGAATAATTGCCTAATTAACTTTTATGCTAATAAAATTATTTATTCATTTAGAATAAATTTCCAATTAGTAATGAGTATTATAACCTAATTTGAAAAAATGTGTCATTAAGATAAATTACCTAATAAATATATGAAATATTTTTGTCATTATTATTTCAAAAATGGATCTTGATAAATTATCTTTAGAGGTTGAAAATGTTTTGATAAACTCAAGCAGTTGGATTGTTTATGTCTTAAAGTTTATTGGCTATATTTCTTTTACAGTAAATGTTAAAGATGGGAGTAAGTCTTTTCAATTTAGTTGGTATAGCGTTCAAATGAATTACAATCGAATTTTAATTGGTTCGATGATCGGCCAAAGTGTTTTCTTTATAGCGAAAGCTGACCGTATAAAAAACTGGTTGAAATATAACGAAATAATAAAAAACACAGATCAAATTGCGGTTGTATCATTAAGAACATTCCAGACGACTTTCTCTCATTTATTCAGACTAAGAGTTTTATTCAATGCCCAATTCTATTTTATATTTTGGAGAGAAAATGTTGAGCTTTTTACACAAATGGCATTTATTGATCCAGTTTTTGACATAACGTCTAGGAGAAATCATCATCTTATTGAAAATATCAAAAGGCGAAATATTTTAAAGGGCATTTTAATTATTTCCGCACTTTCATTTCACTTTGCCGGAGTTGTCATTCAATTTTACATTTCAAAATCTTCGATTTTTGATAATTTTGAAGATGAATTTGGATTTCTTTTTTATTTAGATTTATTTGGCAGATATATCTGGCGTCTATTAATCCTTTTACACATTTCAAATTCATGTTGGATTTCCTTTTTTATCCTTTTTTATTATTTTCCTCTTAAAATCATTATGCAAGAAATTGAATTAATTTCAGAATGTTCATCAAATTATGCATTATTAAATTCTTATGATATTAATGAACATATAAAGCAGTTTTCGGTAAAGAAAGAATTGATCGAAAAAAAACTTAAAAATTGTTTTAATATTTATTCTAAACTTGAAACTGAAGTTAAAAAATTTTCTCAATTTTTGACTTGGCCTCTAATATTCGAAACGGTGATTGTCACGGCAAGTCTGACATTTTACATTTATAGTTGGCTTGCTGGAACTTCAAGTCAAAATTATTTTTATATAACATATTTTTCAATTGCGCCAATTTTCTTAACCTCTTTTGTAATGTGCTTTGTCGGCTACGAGGCTTCAATGTTGATTTTTGAATGTGAAAAAATTGCTAAACAAATTTCACGAATTGATACAACCAATTTGTCCACTTCGATTATTAATCAGGTTTACAAAAATGTTTAATTAATACCTAAACTATAGATATAGCAAAAATATGAAAATGTAAAAAATAAGTAGGTACTAAGATTCTAATTTAAAAATGTTTCAGATTCGATCTTTCATTATTAAAATTTCGTCAAATCCAATTAAGATTTCTCCTAGTGGGTTTTACTTTGTTAGTCGAAGATTAAATATGTCGGTGAGATTGTTAATACATAAATAGTAATCATCTAAATTTAATAATTGGTTAAAATAGGTTTATTAAAAAAACTCGATTTCAAAATTTTATCGGCTGAATGTGATTTCAAAGTTCCCGCAAAAAAATTTGCACAAGAAATACAAAAGGATTTGTATTATATTTTAATAAATTTTTTGCGAAAACTTTGAACTTATTGTTAGTTATACTTCATTCTGAGAATACCCGTGAGTTTGAATGAACCGCTAAAATATTATTGAAAATGCTCATGTGGGGCTTACATGGTAACTTGCACAAGCGTTTCCCGGGCCCCACATATGCATTTTCAATAATATTTTAGCGGTTCGTTCAAACTCACGGTCACGGGTATTCGCAGCATGAATGAAGTATAATCAATAAGTTTCGAATCAAAATTTCATTTAAATGATCATAATCCCTAACTGAGGAAAACTTAATAATTAAGATAATTAAGATTTTAAATTTTTCCAGCTCATTTCTTCAATTTTAATTTACATCCTCGTCCTATTTCAATTTAGGGACGAAGACGCTTAAGTACATGTATTAAATATAGAATTTGTGCCTGTTTTGTACTCAGATTCTTTACATTGGCTCATCTCGTATCATAAGACGACAACCCATTTCTTGTGACATGCATTTAGGTAAGGTTAGGTTAGTTTTGTATCTAGGTAAGCAAATGTCACTTTCCACTTTTCTGGCATCGAGTTATTGGCAGTTGCTTAAATTGAGTACATATTTTAATGAAATTAGTTTTTGAATAAATTGGCATTATGATGACAAACCTTCCTTTCATTAATATCATTAGTTTTCATTAATATATCCTAATTTAACGTTAGTCAATTAGCATAATGTAGTCATGTATGAGTCATTATAATTTGTAATTTGAATATTTTCAGTAAAAGTAAAAAATAAAACGTATTTCTTCATTAATTTGTGTATTCGGAACAACTATCAAATTATAGGTACTCTAAATAAATATAGCGATATATAATATTGAAGTACTTTGTACTTTTAAAACGTGATTAGTGATTGTGATTAACTCCATTAAAATTAAGTATTAGAAAATTGAATTCAAAATGGACCATGAAAATGTTTCTGAAGGCATTGAAGATTCAATGATAGAAACTTTGAGTTTGATTCTTTATTTAATGAAATTCCTTGGCTATTGTCCATTCACAATCGATCGGAAAAACGGAAAAAAGTTTTTAAGATTTCACTGGGGAAGTTTACAGCTTCTTTACAATAGGATTTTAACACTTTCTATGTTGTGTGAAAATATTGTATATTTTTCTAACGTGGACGAATGGCTTGTAAGAAGCAACATAACAAAAGAAACCGACAAATTAGTTGTCATTTTAATTGGAATTTTTCAAAATGGTTTTTCCCACATGGTCAAAATTAGATCAATCTTTAGATCAAAAAGATCTTTTGATTTTTGGCGCTATAGCGTGGATTTCTTTACACAACTTGCTCTTATTGACCCTTCTTTTAATTTTTCCTTACCAAACTTTAAAAATCGCCATTTGCTTGAGAAAATTAAAAGGCGGAATTTATTTAAATGTATTTTGCTCCTTTCAATTACCTTTATTCACATTGTAGGAATGTTTCTGCTATTGACTTTTGTATACAAATTCGACTTCTTAGAAAATGAGTATAGCAATGGAATTAAAATTTTAGTGGGAATTTTTGGAGGAATTTTGTGGGTTTCTTTATTATTGATGACACTTTTACATTCTACTTACTTATGCTGGGTTATGTTTTTCATTCAACTTCTAACATTTTATTTAAAATTAATAAGCAGTGAAATAGAGAATATAAATATGTTGAAGTTTAATGTAAATGGTTCTTATTCGGAAGAGAATTGTGAATATTTTAATAAGAAATTATTAGAATTAAAATTAAAAAATTGCTTTATTCTGTTTCTTAAAATTGAAAAGGAAATTCACGGATTTTCTTCAAGGGCTGCACGGCAAATTATTATAGAAACGGTTATTTGCACAATGATTCTTACATTCAACATTTACTATTTGTTGTCGGGATTATTTGGAGGAAATGAATATACATTTGTTTACTCTTTTGGTCCTGTGTTGGTCAATTCCATGCAACTTTACTTTATGGGATTAGAACCGTCTTTGCTGACAAAAGAAAGCCAAAATATTTTAAAGCAATTAATAAGAATTGATTTGAGTGATTTATCTCCAAATGTTGCATACAAAGTAAATAGTAATTAACAACAATATTATATTCCAATAAAATATTACCAAAACTCAATTACGCTTTAATTTTAACACCTTTAAATTAATTTTAATTCATCTGTGGTATGTTGTACAGGTCCAAGCTCTCTTGATAAAAACAACAACACATCCATTAAATATTACCACTAGTGGATTCTTCACTTTGAATCGAAGGTTAATTTTATCGGTAAGAATCAAAATAAGGAATACTTGTACCAAAAAATTATCTAAATATTATGTATTACTATTTTTTCTAGTAAGTATTTTATAAAAAGCAGTGACATTAATTATATTTCAAATGTTCCAGCTCATATGTTCGATCACAATTTATATTCTTGTGATATTTCAATTCAGAGATGAGGACGCCTGAAGATAATAACAATAAATATATATATAAGTTAATTTTATCGGTAGGAAGTGAAATAAGAAATATGTTACTTAATTATCAAAACATTATACGTCTGCATGTATTATATATGTACTCTATATACCTAGTAGTATTTATATAAAGTAATCAAGTTGACATAATTATATTTTATATAATTCCAGCTCATGCATTCAATCACCATTTATATTCTTGTGATATTTCAATTCCGAGATGAAGACCCCTCAAGATAATAACGAACTATATAAGTATTACCACATTTGACAAATGAATTTGTTATATAGTTTAATTAATTAGTTGTCTTTCAGAAAGATTCAATTGTAGATAATTTTTAAATTGATAATAAAATAATTAATTAGTCACAAACAAACTTTATTTTTTGCATTATTTATCTGCTTAATTTGCAAATTGTTTAATTTAGTTAATTTGAGAAATATCAATATAAGTTAATTAATAAAATTAAGCACAAAGAAAAGACTTATTAACATGCAATTGCAATTCACAAACTTTAATAATTACATTTAAACATATTAAACATTTAACATGGATAGTCAAAATTTATCAGTGGAGATTGAAAATGTTTTGATTGATGCAGGAAGTTGGATTGTTTACGCTTTAAAATTTATTGGATACAGTTCGTTTACCGTTAATATTAAAGATGGGAAAAAATCTTTTCAATTTAATTGGTTCAGCTTTCAAATGAATTATAGCCGTATTTTAATTATTTCAATGCTTGCCCAAAGTTATTTCTTTTTCTCGGATTTTGACGGTTTTCAAAGCTGGTTTAAATTAAATGAAATTGTAAAAGAAACAGATCAACTAGCAGTCAAAATATTGAGAGTTTTCCAGACGATTTTCTCACATCTATTCAGAATGAGAATTTTATTTAATGCAAAATTTCTCTATGTATCTTGGAAAAATACTGTCGAGCTTTTTACCCAAATTGCTTTAATTGATCCAGATTTTGACATCACTTCCAAGCAAAATCGCCATCATTTTGAAAAAATCAAAAGAAGAAATATTTTAAAAGGAATTTTACTTTTCTTGATACTTTCTTTTCATTTTATTGGAGTCATCTTTCAGTTTTATATTAACAAATCTTTAGTTTTTAATAATATAGAAAAAAATAAATTCGTTTTTTATTTAGAAAGATTTGGTAGATATTTGTGGAGGTTTTTACTACTTTTACACACCTCCAATTCATGTTGGATTTCATTTTTTATCCAAGCTTATCTTTTCCCGCTAAAAATCATATTGAGAGAAATTAAATTTATTTGTGAATCTTCATATATTTGTCCTTCATTATTATCATTAAATTCTACAGAAATTAATGAGCTTGAAAATATATTTCATGTAAACAATGCATTAATAGAAAATAAAATTAGAAATTGTTTTACTATATTTTACAAACTTGAAATTGAAGTTAAAAAATTTTCAACATTTTTGACTTCACTTTTTATTTGGGAATCAATGGTTGTTACAGCAAGTATTACTTTTTACATTTACAGTTGGATTGCGGGAATTTCAAGTCAAAATTATTTTTTCTCAACTTATTTTTCGTTTGCTCCTGTTTTTTTAAGTTCATTTGCATTGTACTTTCTCGGCTATGAAACTTCCATGTTGATTTTTGTATGCGAGAAAATTGCTAGACAAATTACACGAATTGAAACCAATAATTTGTCAACAAGCATAAATAATCTGGTAGATAAATCATTGAAATTAATAATTAAATATTTCATATATTTATGATTAGTCCTTATTGATATTAGTATTATACAGTTTTACAACTATAAAAATAGTTAACTGTCAACTTTTGATTTAAGATTTTATTTTAAATTCTAATAATTAGATTGGTGACTTTTACCGATAATTATAAAATTTGTTTTAGATTCGATCTTTCACTCTCAAAATTATAACTAGTCCAATTAAAATTTCTTCAGGTGGGTTTTTCTTGCTTAGTCGGAAATATATTGTCTCGGTAAGATAATCAGTATAAAAAATGATATTTAGATTGCTAGATTTAAAAGTAAATGGATTAAATTTCACCAGAAATTTAAATTATAAATGATTTTTAATTTATATGATAATGAAGAATTTAAACATGCTTAAATTTTATTTCTCCAGATCAGTTCTACAATTTCAATTTACATTCTCGTCCTTTTTCAATTTAGAGATGAGGACGATTGAATAAAGTTGATTGCACAGAATTATTACTTTTACAATATTACTTGTATCTTCTAAGACTTCTAACATTAAGTATAAGTATTTGTCCTACTAAACATACTACTAGACTCGTAGTACGAGTAGTCATGGAGACAAATATAATTTCACATAATTTTCATATAGGGATAAAAATATTTATAAATATGTAAAAGCTATATTAAATACGTAAAGATTTATATGTTATGATAATATTAATTGACTAGATTTTTAATTCAAGGAGGAAAGGAAATAAAATTGGGGTTCCATAATGATTGCATCATTCCTCGTATTATCTAGGATTTCCAACTTTAAAATAAGAACGATCTTTATTTTGCAGGGTTAAAACATTCCACGAACATGATTGATAATAACAATAATATCATTTAATTCAATAATAAGTTGGAAATTTTATATGCACCATTTAAAGTTTTTAATGGAAAGAAGGTACCAACCCGTCGGGAGATTGATCCATTGCTGGTAATGGTTTATAAAATAAAATAATACAACTAAAAAGTTGTCTTAAAATTACAAATTTTGAACTGACTACCAAGGTTTCGAGTGTAATCTCAGGATAGCATACAGGAGGTTCACTCCTATTTGTGTTGAAACGGACTTGTTTAAAGGCTTTAAAGCTCTAGTTATAGTGAAGCTTGAGTTAGTTTAGCGAGGTAGAGAAGGAGGCTGAAAATTCTTTTGGTTGCTAAGGGGGATGATCTAGGGGGCTGCTGGATTTGTTCAACCCAACAGTTCCCATACTAAATCTGGAGCCTGAACTATTGGAAAGCTGATTTGGAGCGACAAGGAATGTTTTTACTGGGACCAACAAGTGGTTCACTGAAGTTATAATTTCTATGGAAGCTTTGGAATGGTTGGTTCTATCCTGAGCATAAAATGCACAACCCCTCATCTTTTCAGTTTAAGTTTACAAGGAGTTAGCTGTTCCACATTAAAAATTCTACCTCATTTCTAACGAAATGCTATGGTGGAAATTGAAAATTTTAATTCTTTTATCTTTACATTTATATTTAATATATTAAAACGTAAATATTAACTTAAAACAATAACAATACATATACATACAAATAATTGCTGAACAATTGAACTGCAAGGGTTAAAATTCAACATTTTTAACCATAAAAATGCATTTTTAACCATAAAAATGCATTTTTATAAAAATTAGATTTCAAAGTCAATGTATTGTTTATCACTACAACGTATTTATTAACGAGGTGTTTGAAAGTGAAATGATAGAACGTTAATGAAGTACGTTTGAAGAGATTTTTTTATTCAAATAATTGTATATAAAGCAAAATAATTTGATATATGAAATAAAATATACTCAATATTTTGTATTAATTTAACTAAAAGTTGTCTTAAAATTACAAATTTTGAACTGACTACATAGGATTTCGAATGTAATCTCAGGATAGGATTTACCCAGGCCCTCTCCTATTTGTGGTAAAATCAACTTGTTTAAAAGCTCAAGTTATAATGAAGCTTGAGTTAGTTTCGTGTGATAGAGAAGGAGCCTGAAAGATTTTCTGGTTGCTAAGGGGAATGATCTATGGGAGTTGCTGGTTTTGTTCAACTTCAACAGTTCCCATACTAAATCTGGAGCCTGAATTGGAAATGCTGGTTTGGAGGGACAAGGAATGTTATTACTTGGCCCAAAAAGTTCCAAGTTCACTCGTGTTATAATTTCTATAAAACTTTAGGAATTGCTGCTCCTATTCTGGGCATTAAATGCACAACCCCTCATCTTTTCAGTTAAAGTTTACAAGGAGATAATATAGCTTAGCGATTTGTGAGCTTTTGCATGTTTTATTGATGATTGATGAACGATGCTGACTTCGAAATAGTTGTTTCAATGCCTGAATTAATACTACGGTACAAGTAAATCTTTCCCTATTAAAATTTATACATTTAAAATAATTGTTGATATTAAATGGAATTAATATTAAATGAAAATGAAATATTAATTAATTAGGTTCAATATTGAAAAATGCAACATTTTATTCAATATATTTTATAAATACAATAATGTTCATGAGTAATTTAGTTAATATTCAAGAACTTGTGAATTCTTTTTGGACTTCAATCTTCATTTCAGTAAAATGGAATATTAGAGAAATGGAATTTACCTTCCAAATTGATTTTCTGATCTCGATTTCCTAAAGACCACTCAAAGTGGTTAATTATATTATCATTGTAACATTTTATTTCATATATTTTATAAATAGCACAGTCTTCATGAATAAAATGGTTACTTATATTAGAGAACTTATGCATTCTTTAAGAACTTTTATTTATATTTCAGTTAAAAATGGAATTGAGAGAATTGTCTTTATCAAATTACAGAACATTAGACCTCCCAAGTTGATTTTCCGATCTCGATTTTCAAAAAAACCAATCATTATTGTATCGTAATAAATTAATAAATATTGTCAACCTTCCAACATTAAGGTTAACATATAATTGAAATATTTTTATTGCTACAAAAATCTCGCTTTGTTCTCTTTCAATATCGAGAACTTGACAACTTTATTCTTGTGTTAATTTGAATTGTACCAAATTTGAAAATTAAATAATTCGAATAAGTACAATTGGTTTAAATACTTACCACTATGCACTATAATAACGAGGAAAAATTTTATTTAAATGAAACAAAAATACACTTAATATTTTAACTAAAAGTTGTCACAAAATAACAAATTTTGACGGCATAAGTTTCAAAGTGTATTCTTTCGATATAATTTGCCCAGACCCTCGACTGTGTGTTTAAATAGACTTGCTTAAGAGCCCAAGTTACAGTGAGGGTTGGGTTAAGCTCGTGAGGTAGAGAAGGAGCCTGAGTTTTTCTGGTTGCTAAAGGGGATGGATCTTGGGGAGATGCAGGTTCGGTTCAACTTCAACAGTTCCCATGCTAAATCCCAGTAACCAAGTATACTGGATACAAAGATGGCAACATGGATGACATAAATGCAATAATACCTCGTTGGATTTTGCCATGTTCGATATCCACCGAATAGGCGTAATTTTCACTATATCATTAAAAGTTTTACCAATGCAAAAATTGGATTTAAAAACGTTTTTAGTCAAAATTTGTACACAATTTCATACATTTTAAACGTTTTGTATAGTAAAATTTTTATGTAAAATTTGAGTATGAATTGAGTATTTTATTAGAGAAACTGCTTGGTATCTACATGGAAAAAGAAAACTGAAAGTAGTGTCTAGTAGAATATATACAAGTTCACTCTATATGAAGTTTTGAATTTTCCTGGTTCTACCCTACTGAAATGGTTTGTAATGTGCGAGAATATTTTGCTCCAATAGTAACCTTTTCTTATGGGAGAATCATGCGTAGAATTTTTTAATTATCTTCCACGCTCAAAAACAAAGTTTGCTTTACTTTAAAAGTTGGCTTGATGCAAACGCTTGATTGGTGCTGAGTATTCGGGATTTGTTATTTTGAGTAAAAGTGTGCCATGAGAGTTAGTATGTGGTAGAGCATCACAGCAAAGTTTCTTTATGCTTTGGCATTTTAGAGACGTAAAGTATAAGTTGTTCCTTTGTAAATATCCGCGCTGTGGATTTTATGAAACATAAAAGGCTTTAAAAGGCCAAGTATTGGTTTGAAGCAAAAGTTTCTAAGCCAAGTCGAGTAGCTGTGCTTTAGTGGCTTCTTCAAAAGCATAATGCATTGTTGAAGCTGTAGCATGCGAAAGAATGTTTTTCAAAAGCGAGCACATCTTTCGGGACTGCTTTGCTGACTTACGTACAACTTTTACAAAGTTGGATACTGTAAGAAAACAAAATAAAAGCTACCTGGTTGATCCTGCCAGTAGTCATATGCTTGTCTCAAAGATTAAGCCATGCATGTCTAAGTTCAAGCGA